>PVJD01008927.1:0-67618 GCA_004026545.1 Mormoops blainvillei
GTGTACTGCTGCATCTTGATGGACTCGAGCCACTCGGGCACCGTGCGGAAGGGCACCCCCTCTGAGCCGCTGGTGCTGGGCAGCCGGATGGACACCCTGCAACACGAACCGCACACCCTCAGGTCAGGGGCTGCGGCACCCAGCCCTTCCTGGGCCCTGAGCCTGCAGCTCCCTAGCCTGGGCAATTCACCCAGCTGCCCTGGGCCTCAGTTTCCTCACCTGGGCAATGGGAAAGCCAAGTCAGGTAGGTTCGGGGAGACAGCCTGGCACGTTGGGAGCACTCACTGTTTGTAGCTTACTGCTGCCCCTCTACCCCTATGGACAAGACCACCACCACTAACCACAAAATAGAGCAATGTTTACAGAGACTCAGGTTCCTAGAGTCACAGTCCCAGCCTGGCCACTTGCCAGCACGTAAGATACTTAATTGCCCTGTCTCAGCTCTTCATCTACAAAAGGTGGATGATTACAGGACCCACCTGTAGGTTGTTTAAATGAGTTACAACATGTAAGGGCTGAGTGCAGTGCCTGGCACATTTACCGTATGTGTTGATGGCTTTTATGAGTGTCACCCGAGCCAGCCCTGTCCAGTGTAAGCATGTGCATAACTTCTGAGCCCCTTGCCCCCTCACCCTGGCTGGCCACTACACTGCAGCGGCTCAGGAGTAAAACTGGGGGCTGCCACAGGAGGAGGGCGTGGGACTCACCGGGGGTCAAAGTCAGCCAGGGTCTTGAGGGAGTCAGGGGCTCGGATGAGCTTGTCCAGGATGCTGACGACGTCGGCGAACTTGGGGCGGCGGGCCCGCTCCTGCTGCCAGCACTGCATCATGAGCTGGTAGATGGCCGAGGGGCAGTCCATGGGCGTGGGCAGCCGGAAGCCGTCGTTGATGGCTTTCATCACCTGGCGGGGGTGGGGGTGGGATGGTCACGGTGCCTTCACGGCCACCAAACCCACGCAGGTCCCCTGGGGCGCACCAGTACATGGAGGTGGGCAGGGGACAGAAGGGGAGCTCCAGAGACAGACAGGATGGGCCTCCTTTCTTGGGCCGACACACAACCTTCAGAGCGGTACAAAGAGCAGGTGCAAAGGGGCGGTCTCCAGAGTTCCATGGCGGAAGGCACTCCCGACCCAGGTGCTTCACAGCACTCCCCAGGCGGCAGCCACGCTGGGCGCCCTGCGGCCAGCCTCCCTCCAGTCTCGGGACACCTGAACTACAAAGTGCCTCCCTTGGCTAGAGCACTCTTCGCTCCTGGTGTTCACCTGGCTGCCTTACCATGTTTTGTCTCAGCAGAGACGTGACCTCCTCCGGGAAGCCTCCTAGACCTCCAGGCTGGGTGAGGCACCAGGTGTGTGCACACATACATGCATGCATGCATAGGTACACATACATGTAAGTACACATGCATGCACACACATGCACATCACTAACTGGCCTCCTTGTCCTTCCATTGACTGTAGCCAGTCTGGACCCCAGCACAAGGCCTGGCACCTAGTGGGCCCTCAATAAACATTTATTGAACAAACCCACGAACGATCTATACCAGATGAAGATTGGTCCCCCAAACCCTTCTCTGCCTAGCACTTGGGGTTTGGGAATGAGTAAAGAGCTTCAGTTCAGGCCTAGGGCAGGCCTGGGCAGGAGGAGAGGGCTTACCTCGTGGTTCGACAGCTCCCAGTAGGGCCGCTCGCCATACGTCATCACCTCCCACATGACAATGCCGTAACTCCACACGTCGCTGGCTGAGGTGAACTTGCGGTAGGAAATGGCCTCCGGGGCTGTCCAGCGGATGGGGATCTTGCCACCCTGCAGGAGACGCAGGCCCAGTCACCACTGTCCCCTCTGATCAGCCTCAGGACTACTGCAGCCAGACCAGATTTTGCAGTCAGGGCCCCTCCTCTGTACTTCCTACAGGTAATTCTTGCCTCCGGACATCCACGCCCAAGGTGTGCAGATGCAAGGACCCCACCCAGAGCCAAGGCCGCTTCACCCTCAAGCCGCCCACCCCCGGCGATCACAGACCCTCTGGCACTCACGCTGGTGGTATAGGTGGCCTCAGGGTCGTCCTCCAGCACGCGGGACAAGCCGAAGTCAGACACCTTGCAGACCAGGTTGCTGTTGACAAGGATGTTGCGGGCGGCCAGGTCGCGGTGCACGTAGTTCATGTTGGCCAGGTACTTCATGCCGGCCGCGATGCCCCGCAGCATGCCCACCAGCTGCAGCACGGAGAACTCGCCGTCCTTCTCCTGCCAGAGCACAGGCTTCAGCCACCGGTGACCCCGAGCCTGCCGCCGAGGGTCCCGGCCCACCCCGGCCCACGTCCTTACCCGAAGGAACTTGTCCAGGGCTCCGTTCTCCATGAATTCAGTGATGATCATCATGGGCTTGTCTGTAGGGGGTGGACACAGGTGTAAGGGGATGCACAGATGGGGGCATGGGCACAGCTGTGGGTGTGGATAGCAGGGAACAGCTCTGGACAGAGCCCCCGTTTGGTGACCCTAGTGGGTGGCTCCTCTCTGCTCCCCTGTGGGTCAGGCCCCCCTGACCCCCCCGCCACACTTCTGGTGACAAGCCTCACATTTGGAGACGACGCCCTCCAGGCGGATGATGTTGTGGTGGCTGAACTGGCCCATGATGCTGGCCTCGCTGAGGAAGTCCACCCGCTGTTTCTCTGTGTAGCCAGCTTTCAGCGTCTTGATGGCCACAGGTACCTCCTTCTTCCCTGATGCCTTCAGTGTCCCCTTGTACACCTCCCCAAACTCTCCTAAAGGCAGGCAAGGTGGGACGAGCGCCCCGGTCAGCCCGGGCCAGGAGCTCCCAACCCATACCAGGCCCCTCCGCAGGCGCGCCAAACTCACCTGCTCCGATCACCTTCTGCCGCGTGACACAGGACGGATGGATCTCAGTGGTGAACTTGAGCACGGCCTGGTTGGGGTCCTCATATGTGTGGGGGTCCACATATGTCTTCAGGGGCTTCAGTTGTTCTGGAAGGGAGGAAGGGCTGGGTCACAGGCAGGTCAGGGCGGGTCCCCAGAAAGGGCTGCCCGAAAGGGGGATGAGGTGGTTATACAGCAAGGGGCCAGGAGACTGGGATGAGGCCATGGGACATGGAGTTTCTGGCTTAGTCCCTTTGAGCTGCCCCAGGAAGTCCTGGGAGCACTGGCTGCCAGCAGCCCCATCTCTGCCACAGAGCTAAGGAGGCTGGTGGGGGACAGCGGGGACGGGGGACAGAGGGGGCCGCCTCTCACCTGACTTGGAGAAGTAAACGTCTTCCGGGGACTGGCGAGTCCGCAGGCTCTTCCTCCTGAGAACCCCACAGGGACCAAACACAGGGGGGTCAGCAGTCTGCTCTGGCCAGGAACCTCCTGACCCTACTCGGCTCCCCAGTGGAGGCTGAGTGCGCTCAGCGCCCTGCATAGTTGGCAGAGGGCGCGGGGAAGGCTGGGCGGGGCGGAGAGGAAGTGAGCGGGCGGGCTCGCTCCTTGGGGTCTGTGCCCTGGCACGGCCGACACAAGGGCTTTCCTCATTAGCGCTCCCTGGTTGCTTCCTGCCCGTGCGTCCAAAGGAAGTGTGGCCACACCATTAGCAACAAGAGCAAACATAACGACCGCCGCATCCCAGGCCTCTACGGCGTGCGGGGAGTTACGCCGAGCACTTTGTAGCTCATTGCATCTTCACGCCCCCGCACAGACAGGGGGCAGATACCACCAGTCTGTTTTCCAGACAGGAAACTGAGGTTCCCACCCCTCTGTGTCCCACCTAAGCCCAACGAACCTGCGGAGGATGAAGAAGCCAATTCCTGCCAACACCAGAACCATGACAACGACGACAATCACCCCGCCGATCACCGCCATGTTGCCAGATCCTTCCGCGGCTGTCAGGGAAGACCCGCTGATGACGAGGATGCCCCCCTACACCACCTCCACACTCCCTGCTGCACCCAAGGCCCACCCGAGGGACCCAAGATATGTGCTGAGCTCTTTTACTTCTGGTGGTTCATAAGGGTCTTTACTCCCATTTCACAGATGGACAATGAAAGGCCTCCCCCAGGAGCTACAGTAGACACTCTGGGGCAAGTGGGACTTTCTGCAAGGGAGAAGTTGAAGTGGGTCTGCCAATGCCACGTCTGTACTTCCCACAACACTGCCCTGAATGAATGCCCCTGGGCGCCCTCCCCCAGCCCTCAATTCAGTGCTTTCCCCAGGCTGTCCACCCACACAGGGCTGCCTAGAATCAGGCTGACCGGGAGGGAGGATTTCTAAGTTTTTAGACCCATTTCCTCCTCCCAGGATGTCCTAGCTGCTCCATTTCAGGGCCCTGGCCCGGCTCATGCCCTGGTCCCCGACTCACACAGCGTCTGGAACTCATGCACCTTGCTGCCGGCACCCTGGCCCTCCTGTGTCAGCGCCTGCACTTGGACCAGGTAAGTGGTGTCCGGGGCCAGGTCGTCCAGGGTCACGGAGAGGTCCTCAGTGCGGCGCACGTTGTAGCTGTTGGAGTCCCCCTGTGGGTGGCCAGCGGGCGCAGAGGCAGATAATGAGGGGTGGCAGGAGCCTCAGCTCAGCCCACCGGAGACCACCCCAGCTTATCTCGCGCCTCACAGAGCTAAGCAAACTCGATGCTCTCCTCACAGAGGCGGAAGCTGAGGTTCAAAGAAGTCACAGGCAGCAAATGCACGGCCCAGGGTTCAAACCCAGGTCTGTCTGCTCTCCCAAGATCTGGCTCTACCCCGCCCCCAGCTATCTCATCTGGGGATTCGAGAACCCCGTGTCTTCTCTCCCACAAATCTCTGCTGTGCTGGCTGGCCTAGGAGGGCTGACTCAGGAAGAGCCCAGACCTCAGTTTCCCCATCTGCAGAATGGAGCTTCCCAGATGGCTGTCATGCAGTGAGCACCTATGTGACCGGCTGGGGCCAGCCCCGGCCCTCTGTGAGTTACCTTCTTTCGGTAGGTGACCTCGTACTTCCACACGCGGCTACGCTGTGGCAGGGGGATGGTCCAAGACACGCTCAGCGAGGTGGTGCTGCGGTCCTCCAGCTTCACCTTGGGGGGCTCTGGGCAGAACAGAGGGTGTGGGAGGGATGTGAGGAGCTGCCCAGGGTTGGGGGGCCAGTGCCCCCAGACCCATCCACAGCCCAGGCTCTTTAGACCCCCGTCTGGGATTCTTAACATTCGGTCCCAGGGCACAGAGCCCCAGGCCTCAGCCCCATGACAGCCAGCACAGAGGTGCCCCGAGAGCATGCATGGGAGCACAGATCATAAAGATAAAATAATAGCCTACTCCTGCTGTAGCCTTTCTATGGACCAGGGGCTGTTCTTCTAAGAAATTCTTCCTTACACAGAAGGATTTATTAAATCCTCTCCATAGGCCTGTTACCCCATCTGCATGTTACAGATGAGGACACAGGCTCAGAAAGGTGAGGCAACTTGTCCACAGTCACAGAGCTTGGAAGTGGCTCCAGAGACTGGGCTTTTGACTTTTCGCTGCTGCCTCTCTCCGAACAGGGCTGAGCCCCGGGTGGCCGTCCTCTCTCTGGAAGCCCCACCTGGGCGACAGCCACCGCCACCAGGTCCTCACCTGTCTGGTTGATGCTGACGCTGGCGGTGCGGATGCTGCGGCTGGCCACCAAGTCCGAGACGCCATTGCGGGCCTCTATAGCAAAGGTGTAGTTCATGTGAGGTTCCAGGTCACTGACTGTCACGCTGGTGTGGGTCAGCCTGTTCGGTGACTCAGAGTAGCGCACACTGGCCTCACAGGGCCTGCACTCGCCTGACTCGGGCAGGCACTGTTCACAGGTGACCTTGTAGGTGATGTCTTCACGGCCCCCGTTGTCCAGGGGGGGCGTCCAGCGCAGCTCCACTTTGGCACCCATTCCCACGGCCGTGAGGTAGCCTGGGGCAGAGGGCGGGCCTACACAGGGGGCAGAGGGCAGAGCTCGAACCCTGGGACCCCTGGACATGTCGACCACCAGATCACACCCACCTCAGTCAACCTCCCTGACCCACCACTGCAAACTCACGTGTGCAGGGCATCGATAGTAGGTCCTGCGGTGCCCGGAAGTAGCCTTCCTCACACTCGCAGTAGGTGGCCCCCTCAGAAGACAGCAGAGTGTGTGCAGGGCACTCCAAACAGGGGCTCTCAGATGCCTCGGACTTGAAGAATCCAGACGAGCAGGCTGGCAGACACAGGGAGGGACAATCATCAGCTCAGCCAGTTCCTGCCACAAGCGACCCTTCTGCCCCCTTGGCCGTGGGGCCCCAGGCAAGTCACTAAAACTCGACGGGCCTGTATTCTTACTGGTAAATGTCTAGTGATGAGAAAACGCATGGCCAGCCCCTAGCTCTCACTGGGCACTCGGGAACCAAACCTTTCTACCTGTTCCAAACCTCTGCATCCCCCCCTCACTGGCTCTTGCAAGGAGAGCCACGGCCCGGAGCGGGCATTCACGGCCCACGCCTCACCCTTCGGCTTCCTAAGCATCCCATCTCACACCCGGCTCACACTGGACGGAGTGTGCTGCATCTCCTATAATCTGTGTGGACCAGCCTGACAGGTCCCCGCCTGGACTTTGGGCTGCCCGGGGCAATAACTGTGTCTTCTTCGCTCTTTGTTTTGGTGACTATCACCGCCACCTCGACGGATCGGCCAGGCAGACCGGCTCAGGATGCCACCCCTGCAGGTGCTCCCCTCACTCCAAGACCGGACCATCTTCCCATCCTAGGGCTTGCCCACCAGGAAGCAGGAAAGGCCAGGCCCTGAGCATTTTCTCTGGATCAGTTTCCAGGACTGAGTCATTTCCGCCACTCACAAAGGCAGCCAGGAAACAGCTCTTCCTCCCACAATGGTAGGTCCTATCCTGGCTGGGCCAGCTAGGGGCTCAGGCACCTGACTCCAGAGGCTTCTTCCTCCCACTGTCCTATCCTGCCCCTGCCCTAAGCCCCTCCCTAGACCCACAGACAGGAAGTTGCCCAGACACGAGGCCTACTGTGCAGGGTCGTCCAGGACTTGAAGTGGCCAGAGTGGAGCGGGATCCCATTAGGGACCTTGTTCCAGAGCCCTAAATTACTAACACCCCCTTGCAGCCTAATCTGTGCAGAGAGTCCTGGGACACTTCCAACCCCAGAGCCCTGTTCGTCAGACACTCCCCGGTCTTCTGCTCTGTGCTCGGCCCTGTGCCATGCACGGACCCTGACCTCAGGGAGCAGGGGCCCACGGCAACATCAACCATGAAGGCGTGGGCAAAGGGCTAAGGGGGCAGAAACAACCGTGGCCAGGGGTCTGAGGAGTCTTAGAGGAGGCATTTCAGCTGGGGCTTAGAGGCTGAGTAGGAGTTCGGCAGGACAGAAACACTGGGAGCGTCAGAGGTGGGAAACAGTAAGACTAACAGAAGTTACGAGTGGCTTTGTGGGCACAAACCGCGGGGAACCGCGAGCAGTAATGGCTGAGAGGTCCCCGGGAACGAGAGTGAGAAAAGCCTTTATTCTAGGCCAAGGAGCTGGGACTTTATCCTGAGGACCATGAGAGCCTTCGAAGGTTTGGTGTAGAGTCGTGGCACAGTCAGATCTCCACTGTCAAGAAAAATCTTGGACAAGGTCTCCCTGCTGTCCAGTCCCCTATTTGAGCAGAGGCGGGTGGGGGACTGGAAGTCAGGGGACAGGACTCAAAAAACATCCAGTTCCTTAAGGTCTGAGACAAATGACTTCCTGCTAATGACTCTTCTTATAGAGGGGACATGGGGACCACCCCAGTGTTCTCTCTTACCCACTCTGCTTATCAGAACCTCAGCACGGACCCCGAAACAGCCTGGGCACTCGCTGTAGGAAAGGGGGCTTGTCCAGGACAGAGGGGTCCTGGGACCCAGCTCCTGCTCTGTGCAGAGCCTCGAGCCCCAATAACAAACACTGACCACTGATGCGACAACTGCTCTGTGCAGCTTTGGGGCCAAGCACTTGACATTCATTTAGTTCTCACAATAAGCCTGTTATACTTGGGCACTGTTACCATTCATTCCTCTTCCGAGGTGGGAAAACTGACGTGCAGAGGCAAAACAACTTGTCCTAGGACAGCAAGCTCCTAAGACACAAAACCAAAGCCTAAACCCGGGACGCTTGACTTTGAGCCCCTCTTCTTTCGTATGAGCATCTCAATTCAGAGCCAAGAGGAATCGATGTTCTAGAACAAGCCCAGAGAGAGAGGAATGGGGCCTGACCTGCTTTAAGAGCCAGAAAATCCCAAGACTGACTTCAGAGCAGCTGGGAAAGGGGGTGGGGGTGGGGGGTGCTCCTAACATAGGTCTTCTCACACTGGGCACATTTATGTCCTATGGGAAGAAAAGAGTGGAATGAAACCCAGGGGGGTTGGTTGAGGAGGCCAACGTGGTCTCCTTCAAGCCCCAAAGGTCCTTCAAGTCTCCTATCGCATTTAAGAAGTCCATGTGTATTTTGTATTTATCCTCCTATCTGTTATAACACAAAAGTAGCTTTCTTTCCCCTCTCCCAAATCTTCAAGTAAAAATGAGACTCCAGGAGGCTGAGCCATTGTTTATCCTGGGATTTCAATTCCCCCAGATGCTCTGACTTGTCTGCCAGGGGCCTACACCCTGGGGGCGTGCTGGCTGCAGGAGGTCTGGTCCCAGCAGGGATGGGTGCTCGGGAGCCTCTAGAATCACAATCACACCTTCCCAGCCTAGGCCCTCAGGCTGGGGAGGAGACCACGAGCTGTGGGGGCTCGGGCTTGGTTCTGCTAGAGGCTTTAGGCACCTGCACACCCCCACGATGCCCCCACTCCACACCACGTGGCTGCTCCCCAGCCCCCCAGCCCCCCAGCCCTGTGCCAAGAGGAGGAAGTGGGGGAAGAGTCGGGTTCCATTCTTTGGCCCCAGAGCCTGGGGGTGGCCCACCTGTTGCCAGCAGGAAAGAGGGAATTTGGAGAGATTTCCGCTGCGGATGTGCCAGATAACAAAGTGGAGAGGCGAGGCAGCATCAACAGGGCATGTGCTTGCCTGACGCGAATGTGCTGCCCCCTCCTCCCACCACAGAGCTCCGAGGGGCTGTCCCCAGGGCCACGCCAGAGTGCACCAGTTCTCAGGGGCCTCAGAGTTCATGTATAGGACACCAGCAAGCTCCTGTGTCCTCCTGACTTTGCCTGGTTGGATTTCTTGACATTCTGGGCACGCAAGTGGGGACAGGGGTCACACACTGGGTGTTTACACACACTCACAACCTAGCCACCTACACGAAATACTCACTGTCCCTTAGCCAACCTGCAAACTCCTATGCATCCTTCAACACCCAGCCTGGGGATTACAGAGCCCCTCTACACGGCCCTCCCAGGCTGCCCAGTTGCTGCCTCCCTTCTGCCCCATTAGGGCATCCATTACTCAATCTTATGTTTAACAAATAGAAATTGAGCACTTCCTACGCGTCTGGCACAACGCTGGGTGCTGGGGCACTGCGGTGAGAGATAAACACCATTCCTGCTCCAGGGGAATTCACAGCCTGGTTTTAGTGCTCCATCTGAAATTATTTCTGTACATATTCGGAGTCTCTAGGAGACTGGCAGCTCCTGGGGAGCAGGAATGGAGTCCAATTTATCCGTGTCCGATGGTCCAGCACAGGGCCTCGCAAGCCCTGTTTGGACGGATGAATGAATAAATGTACGGGTGAATGGCAAAACCTACAACGTGCCCATTAAACATGTACTCTAGAACCAGGGAAGCGAGCAGTGTTTCAGTGCCCAGGGAGACCCTGTGGGGAAGGTGCACCAGGACATCCTCTTGCCTGGCCCAAGGACCTGGCTTTGGCACACCTGTGCGGATCTTCTCTGGCCCCAGTCACCTGGCAGGCCTGGACCACTGTGCAAGGGAACTAGGGCACAGTGGCTGCACCCTGAGTGGCACCCCGGTTTTTCCAGTTCCCAGTGCCAGCCCCTCAGGTGGCAGCGTGGGGTGACTCAGGGACAGACGCCCGCTGGTCTGACGCAAATCCAGCTCCTGGCAGAGCTCCTCCCCCCAGGCCCAACCACCTCCTAGGCCGATGGTGGTGAGGTCATAAGGTCAAGAGGTTACAGTGGCAATTCACCTGGGGCCAGTCACTTCCCCAAACCATGTCTAGCCAGTGTGCACCGCCTCAGCCCAAGGACGTGGACTTTGCCGATGGCGACCCGTAAGTTACTGTCCCAGCAAGTGAGGGAACTGATAGCTCCAGGCCCTGAGAGCTTCTCATCTGCAGCAGGCCCTGCTGTCCCCACAGAAGTAGGTGTCCCCACAGCCCTGACTGCCACCAGCACCTTGCCTCTTTCACACCTGCCCCGGGGAATTATCTTGGGGCACATTCCTTCACCAAGCCATGATAAGCACGGGGCTCCCCCCCCACCGGCCTCCCCGCTTCCTGCTCTCTCCCTACCACCAAGCTTTTATCTTCTGTTTGCTTTCCCTCACCTCCTTCCTTCCGTTCAGGGAACCCACTCACCTCCTCACCTCCGGTGATGGAGGGAGGGGCCTCCCCAGGAGCTGCCAGCCTCTGAATTTGCCCCCAGTGTGAGCAGAGGGTGGGGTAGACAAAGCAGGAAGCGGGGGAGCTGCCACCCAGGGCCCCCCGCTCCTGCGGAACAGAGGTAATTCCACGGAGTTGAGGCCTGGCGGCACTCCCAAGGGAGAGGACAAGCCCAAGAGCACACAGGGCCCCCAGCCAGGTCCTGACAAAGCAGCCCCCCCGCCCCGACCCAGGGCCCTCCTGCCTAAGAACTACCTCAACCAGAGCCGTCTCCTGCCCAGGGGATGTGTCCCCTGCAGCTACGGAACCTGAGCCAGGCTTGGGCCACTCGGGATGCCAGTGCTAGGACTCTGCTCCTTGCCACACGTGGTGAGTCACAGGGTCAACAGTCTGCCAGGGCAATCAGGTTCTCGGAACGAGCCGCAGCAGAAAGTCACAGGAGGGAGACCCTGGTCGCTGAGGCCCAGAGGGGACTCCCCATGGTCACACTATTGTGGGTAGAAAGACACACGCCAGGTACAAATGGGGACAGTGTACTGCCCTACTCACGCCAGGCCCCAGCTCCTTTGGTCCCTGGTCACTATTTCCATTCTCTGGGCCTCAGTTTCCTCATCTGTAAAGTGGGGATAAAGTCCTCAGCCCCGCTGGGTTGTTTGTGAAGATGGAAGAAAACCTTGCTTGTGAAATGTTTACCAGGGTGACCCATGGGGTGTCCCCATGAACTAGAAATAGAGAAGCTAACGTGGAGAGGGGACATTATCGAGGTGCTGGACCCCTTAATGGAGCAGGAGTCTCCAAGGAGGGAATTTCCGAACCCCTGCCACCCTCACCTCCAGCTCCGGCCTCCCAGCTGCTGGGCTGAGTCTCTGGTCAAAGCCGCTGGCCACCTGCTCACCTGGCCGGCAGTCCCGGTGGCCGAGGCGCCAGCCAGGGGGCCCGCCAGCTCAGCTGCCAATGCCAGCACAGGAAGCGGAGACGAACAGGGAGACAAAGCAGCCCCAGGGGAGATGACTGTCAGCCTGAGTGACTCCACTGTCCTCCAGGCAGGGACGGGGGGACAGGGTGGGGGCGGCTGGAGTGAAGCTGGCTCATTCCTGACATAGCTCACGAGAGCTCTCTGGGCAGTGTGCCCACCTGTCCAACACGACACCTGGGAGGTGCCTCCCTTCCGTTGTCCATTTAACTCTTTCCTGAGCTCCGAACTTCCTGGGGAAAGACCCCTGAGGAGAAACAAACTCTGGGAATAACCTAGACCAGGTGCTGGGTGACCTTGGGTACCCGCGCCCCCCCTCTGGGCATGATTTGTCATCAATAGAAGCCTCAGTGGGAGAATCCAGGTCCACAGCCCTGTGGGGAGTCAGGCAAGGGGGCAGACCCTGCACCTCCCTCAATTTCCCCCTCAGCACGCTTAGTAACCACCCCCAATCACCCCACCTCCGGCACCAGGACCTGCCATCCTGGGGCTGCCCTGAGAGCTGACCGCAGGGCCA
Organism: Mormoops blainvillei; assembly: GCA_004026545.1. Taxonomy (NCBI): domain Eukaryota; kingdom Metazoa; phylum Chordata; class Mammalia; order Chiroptera; family Mormoopidae; genus Mormoops; species Mormoops blainvillei. The sequence goes on from PVJD01008927.1 coordinate 11,983, forward strand.
AGAGCTGAGTCAGGAATTCCAAAGGAACTGGTCATTTCCCACCCCACTTCCTGACCATCCTCCAGCCTGGACGCCGGCCTGGATTCAAATCCTGATGCAGCCACATCTTAGCTGGGTGACTGCAGGCAAGCCTCCAAGCCTCTCTTGAGCCCCAGATCCCTGTCCGTTAAATGGGATTGGTAAGAGTCTCTACCTCTCAGAAAAGCGGTGCGAACTCGGCAAGTGCATCCAGGGGAAGCACTTGCCTAGCTCGTGCCTGCCCCTGGAGGACACCTGTCTACAGAAGCTGCCATTGCTCTCTCCCCCGGCATCATGGTTGGCGGCGGGGAAAAGTCTGGAGGGATGCAGAGAAGCCGGGTTAGAGGTTCCCAGGCTTACAGAGGGCCCTTAGAGCACACAGAAGGGAATTTCGGCAGCGGATCCCACCCAAGGAGGGAAAAGCAAGGCAACAGGTGGCTGGCAGTTGAGAGGGTCCGACCAGCAAAGTCCAAGATTTGGCTCTTGGAAGCCAGTCTCCCTATCGGGGGCTTGCTAGCTCTTCACAAACAAAGACTGCCAGAATCCTGACCCCCTACCTCCAGAGGAGGGAAGGTCGCCTCGCCTTCCTGGAGAGACCCCCCCCCCGAACCCCCCCCAACAGTCCACTTATCTCTGCTGGGCCTGAATCACCAGCCTGTGGAAAGTTTTCAGCAGCCCCTCACCCCCACCCCCGCATTCCTGTGTGAGGATGTCATGTGGGAGGAGTCTACTCAACCCACTGGGCTGCCTCAGCCCCCACCCCCACCCAAATCCCACGGTCATTGTCTGAAATGGGGAGTGTGTACTTGAGGTCGCCTACATCGGGGGCCCGCGTCACTCAGCAAAAGGGAGCTGGGAGGACCACCAGGTGGTGAGAAGGGCTGGAACAGAGACTGCACCACAGGCTTAAGTCAGAAAGACTCTGAGGGATCTTCTCATCAGAGGGCTTGCAGGCTGAGTTAAGCAAGGTTCTGAGGGTTTGTTTTAGGGGGCCTGTCAGAAAGGGCTTCCGTCTCCTCCAACACTTCAACCCACTTCAGCGGTTGTAAGATCCATGACTAAAAACCAAGTATAAAGTCAGCTGTTAGACTTGAACTTTGCATTTTATTGAACAGGAAACCTGAGGCCAGAGATGAAGAGAGATTTTACCCGAGGTCGCCCAGCGGGCATGTGCAACTGCAGGGACGAAACCCCCAATTTCTCAACACCCTGCTTATCTCAGCAAAGAAGCTCCCAGAGAAAGGGGATGAGCTGGCCTTCCAAAGGTCGGCCTGCATTCCACAGATGCCCTGCCCCACAACCCTTTCCAGAAAAAAAAAAATCACCCATTGAAAAAAACCCACGTTGCCGTAGAGATTCCCGCTGTCATAGGCCCTGGCCACGCCAAGCCACAGCCTCCCCAAGTGAGCTCACCAATGCCCGGGCCCTCTTCCCAGAGAGTCTGAGTTAACTGGCCCCCTCTCTGGGCTTGATGTGTCATCAGCAGAAGCCCCTGTGAGAGAATCTAGGTCTATGGCCCTGGGGAGGGGCAGGCGGGGGCAGACCCCATACCTGCCCTCCACCTTTTCCCCTGCACAGGCATTTTTCCCAAAAGCTCCCCAGGTGATTCTTATGTGCAGCCAGGGGATGTGAATCCGGTGTCCAATTCACTTACCCCCACGTACAAAAAAAGAAGCTCAAGACCCAGAGAGGTTAAGTGACTTGCCTAAGCTCACACAGTGCGTTAACGGAGATGGAACTAGCTCTTGGGACGGTACCAGGTGCCCACCGTGCTGGCATACGTGCAATCGATACTTAAGACAGTCTTGTGGGGCGGACCAAAAATAACAACCACACTTAAAAGCACTTACGTGTCAGATACTGACCTAATCACTTTACGAGCATTAAGTCACTTAATTATCCTAACAGCTCTACAAGAGGGGCACTATGTCATCTCCACTTTACAGATGAGAAAACCTAGACACAGAGAGGTTGAGGAACTGGCTTAAAATCACACAAGTAAATGTAAAGCTGGGACCTGACGCCAGGCATTCGCGTCCCAGAGTCCTTGCTCATAACCTCCACGCTAGCCTCAAATCATTCATTCCTCCGTTCATTCATTCTCAGTGAATGAATAAACCCAGTTATAACAGAAGAACCCGAAGTCCAGGAAAGCTCTGTGAATTCCACCAAGAGAACCACTGCACGTCAGGGCGCAGGTGGCCTTACCAAGGTCCCACTGTCTCGAAACCAAGCGTAGGCCCTGGGGACACCTCCTCCACCCCAGCACCCCCTTTCCCTGCCACCTCTGCACCATCACTCACCCTGGCAGGCGTCCTCCACTTTCTCGTAGCCCGCCTGGCACAGGCACTGGCCGATGGGCACCAGCCACTCGCCGTCGACCGCGCAGTGCATGCGGGGCTCATCTCCCCCAGGTGGGACCACAGCATGGTCCACACAGGTGCCAGCTACGGTGGCCAGGGAGGGAGCGTCAGAGCCGGCGATGGTCTCAGGGAAACGGGCCAGGCCTTGCAGCTGCTCGGGGCACTTTTTGTAGTAGACGCGGACAGAAAGCAATGCCACGCAGGCGCCAATGTCCTGGAAGGCCAGGTAGAAGCCCTTACGGGTGAGCGGCCCCACAGAGCGCTCCTCCACGTTCAGCTTCACGTTGCGTGCCTCGAAGTCGCTGCTGCCTGTGATCTCGTCGGGTGCGATGGTGTCGATCTTGGTGAACTGGCGCTTCTGAAAGTTGGTGCCATAGTCCACGTCTGACTCGGCGTAGTAGAGGTTGAAGGTCTCCTTGCAGGAGCTGGCGCCCCCAGGAAAGCTGTTACAGTCACGCACGGTGAACTTGAGCTCGATGAAGATGCGTTCAGCCTCACCGCGGTACACCCAATTGGTGCGGAGCCAGTTATCCTGGTCGCCGGCCACCACGTTGCATACAGAATACATGTAGATGGGCACGTCATCCATGATATTCTGCATCAGGTCCCACTGTGTAAGGCCGACAGGTTAGCGTGGGCAGGCGCCCGGGGGCAACCTGAGGCCCAGAGGCAATGCCCAGAGGGCAGCAGAGCTGGGCGTCAGGAAGACACCTGTCAGTTCTCGCCATCCTCATTCTACAGGGAAGGAAGTTGAGGCCCTGAGAGGTACTTCCTGTCACCCCCACACACAAGAAATACTGAGCCAGGAGTTCCCCCCCACCCCCGCCACCGGTGTTTCTGACCCCAGTGTCAAGGTGCTGGCTCTCTATATTAGAGGGTGAGTTGGGGGTGGAGGCTGGGGGCTCCGTGTGACCTCGGGTGGAGCGCTGACGCTCTCTGTGCTTCAAAGTCTCCATCTGCACACTGGGGACAAGATCTAGCTCACAGGATTGCTGTGAGGATACACGACAGAACGTGTACAAAATTCTGAGCACACTGCCTGGCGGGGTAAGATGAAAGAAATGTTACACAGGCTGCTGGTCTCAGCAGCAGCAGAAGCAGGGGCAGCATCGCTATTGTTACTGTGTGCATGTGTGCAGGTGAGTGTGAGGGGCATGGGACGAGGCTAAGTCAGAAACAGCAGATGAACCCTCATCGTGTAGGTTTTGGCTTGGGGACAGATGAGTGCCTCTTCTTCCCTCCTCAGGACTAAGCTCAGCCTCCTCCAGGAAGGCTTCCCAGGTTGGGCCAAGGTTGGGCCAAGTGCCCTTCTCTGGCTCCTGGTCTCATGGCTCCTTTGTCACAATACTTGGCACCTATGTGGTTAACAAACATTTGGCTCCCACACTAGATTCTGAGCTCCTTGGGGCAGGGACTGCATCTAATTGACTTCTGTATGCCCAGGGCCTCCCTGGAACAGAGCAGGTGCTCAGGAGAGCATTTGGTGAATGAATGAGTGAATGAATGAATGAATGAATGAGGGCGAAGGGGCCAAGGAGAGGGGCCTGGGCCGCAATGTGTGTCGTAGGCGAAGACTTCAAATGCCCTCGAGCCTCAGTTTCCCACTTTGTATAATAACTAGGTTAGACGAAATGATCTGAGATCCCTCCCAGCTGGACATTGAGCTAGAGCTACCCCCCAGGCCTCCTCGGAGCTAAGGTGACCAGGGACAAGCACTTAACTCACACAGCTCTGGCCTACAGTGGGGATTGTCCCAACTAGCCCCCTAGAGATACACTTCTCCCTGGCTAAGGGCCCCAGGGCAAACCCATTGTACAGAGGGGGAAACTGAGGCCCAGAGAGCAGCAATATCTTCCTCAAGACCACATGGTCGTGTCACACAAAGCTGGAGAAAGGACCCCGGCATCTTGCCCTCCAGTTCTGGTCCGAACAGGCCAGGGCAGAGGGGAGAAAACTTGGATGGGGACGAGGCAAAACAAGCTCAGCCTGAAGCAGGGCGGGGAAGCAACAGCTGGGGGAGCAGAGGGAGGGGCCCAGCAGGAAGGAATCCGATCCTTTTCCTGGCTGGGGGCTGCGGGCACCTGGGAGCCACTGTTCCCTGTTTCCCCCTCAGCCCTCACCTCCTGTGCTGGGGCCTGGGAGACAGGGGGAGGCTTTAACCCCTTCCTCCCAAAATGGTCCCCCTGACCATCAGCCTTCGATGGCATCCAAGCGTCCCTGCTCTGCTAGGGCTTCGCGCTGTCTCCCAGCTCTTTCCACCTCGCAGGTCCCTTCCCTTTCACCTTCCAGTCCCCAGCCCACCCTGGGATGGCTGACTCTAAGACTGGTGGGAGAAGCAGGACACTAAGTATGAACCCTGGCTGAGCTGTTTGATGTAGGCTGACCCCATCCTCCCTGGACCTCCATGGCCCCATTCCCAAGCCCCCACCTGACCCTGAAGGCTTACCCCTTTGCCATATGGGTGTGTGAGCCAGCCGAGTTCCCCTTTAGCTGCAGCAAAGTCCAACAATACAACTGGAAGAGACAGGAGAGGAGGTTAATAAGCTTTGGGGGTATCTCCAGGGGGCAGGCCATGGCGGCAAAGGGGAGAGTCCCCCAGGGGCCCCGAGAACTTTTGCCAGCTTCCCCAGTCCTCAGAGAGAGACCCCACTATATAGGGTCACCATCTCCAAGAGACCCATCCCTCAATAAACAGGGAAACAGAGGCCCAGGGAAGGGATGGGACCCAGACAAAGTCACAGAGCAGGTTGGGTGAGGACGAGGCCTCCTGTCTCCTAGGCCACAGCTCCAGTCACGCCACCCTCTCTGTCAGCCTCCAGCTGGGCACAGCAGGACAGAGCTCAGCCCAGCAGGGGGACAGCAGCTGGGCAGAGAGCTGGGGCCGTCAGGGCTCGGCTGTTAAATGACACCACGCTGCCCCGTCTGCTTCCTGGAACGAGGTCTCTGGGCAGCACCTCACATGTAAGTGGGCCGTGGGTCCCCTCGTGTCTGTTCCTGCCCAGCCCCTGCCCCCAGCTTGAAACACTCTCAACCCCACCTCACACATATGTATACACGTGTCTCCTGGCCCTCCAAGGAGGGAGGGCTGTTAACAGGTGGGAACGGCTCCAACGAGGGGGGGGGAACCAGTGGGGGGTGTCTGGAAACCGATCTTCCCACCACAAAAGCCACAGAGCAGGCGGGATAAAGCCCTGAACCCTTAGAGGGGCCCAAAGATACACACAGCTGGTGAGGCCCCCTCCTTGGGAAAGCTGCCCCCTCTGCCCTCTCCCTCACGCCCTGGCCACTGCTCTGCCAGGGGTGCCTGTGGGACCAGGAATAGAAGTCCCCTTAGAGGGGACTTCCAGACCCACAGGGAACCCGGTTCCAGGACAATGCTGTCCCCAGAGAGGCAGCTGGAGCCTGAGGGAGGGACTCACTGCCAGGGGCCTCCCTACACTCGGCAGCTCCCATCCGTCCGCCCTGACGCTCTGCCAGGCTCAACGGCGGCAGCCAAGACCCAAGACCCTGGATGCCACCCCTTCTCCATTCCCAAGTAAAGTCCAAGTAGCTGCCAACAAGTGCCACTCACCCTGGAGGACAAGGAGATTGGGGAAACTGAGGCACGGAACCCAAGCGAGGTCGCCAGACTCAAAGGGTAAAGCCCTGGTTTGGAAAGGGTAAGGGACCAAGTACCCCCCTCCTTTGGACCCTGGAGCACAAGAGATATGGCCTCAAGAAGCAGCGTGCCTGAGGGTCAGGACTGGGGAGAAGGGCTCCAAGGGCGGTGCTCCGGGCAGGCAGGGAACAGCGTGAGGCCTGATTTAGAGGTGAAGGGGAGGGGAGGGCAGGTCAAGCAAGACACCTGATAGGGGTCTTAGAAATCCTTCCCTAAGGGCAGACTGCCCGGCTCGGCTCCCCTGAAGGTGTGAGGCACTGCCACCCGACTGCTGACCGGGGCCAAAGCGCTCTAGGAAGGGTCTGGCAGCTCAGACAAGGGATCGGAAATCCGCTGTGGCACCTGCCCCAAGCCTGTGAGGGTTGGGGTAGGGGGGCTGGAGGATGGATGGGATAGGGATTTGTTCAGACATGCCCAGAGCCCAGGCTTGGAAAACTCACTAACTCCTCTAGCAAATGGAATGTTCCGGCTACACAGGAAGGAATCTGGAGGTTCCTGGCTCCGGGTGGGTGGGTCGGAGAACGGTGAGTGCCCCCCGCAGTCCTGCATCCCCGCCCCCCGCCCCGGACAGGGAGGAAGCTGCAGTCCATGCCCAAGGGAGAAGGATCATGGCTCCCAGGCTCTGAAGGGTTAATGTGACACAGAGGGACCCCTACTACCCCTGCCAGAGCATGGCTCCCCTTCCAGCCCCCAGGCCTGGCTCTAGAAGTATCGCAGGGCTCAATCTGAGTGGACAAAAAGCCTTCACACAGGAAGGGGCCCCCTCCCGGGAAATTCCCTAGAACCGGTCACCAGGAACAGGAGCCCAGCCCTGTCGGTCCCTCCACCCTGACTCAGGTGCGGTCTCCCCAGCTCTTCCAGGGACTGAGGCACCTGCTGCCCTGAAAGGGCGGGGGGCCCTGGGGGCCTCTCAGCTGCCCCAGAAGGCCTCACCGAGAGGCCTGGGCTGGGTAGGGATCATCCAAGAGCCCTGGGTCCCTCACTCCAGTCCCAGAAAAGCCTCCTTCTCTGCCTTAAGTTCCATCATCACTGTCACCCTTGCAGGTGCAAATGCAATAACACCACGCACTTCCCTAGTGCTACCTCCCGGACTCCCCCACCCCTCTTTAACCAAGACTGGCTACAGGGGGAGGCAAGAGACTCTGGGGGAGCCCTGGCTAGTGTGGCTCAGTTGCTTGGAGCGTCATCCTGTAAACCAAAAAGTTGAGGGTTCAATTCCCAGTCAAGGCCCATGCCTAGATTATGGGCTCGGTCCCTGGTGGGGGCACATGCAAGAAGAAACCTATCATTTCTCTCTCACATCGATGTTTCTCTCCCTGTCTCCCACCCTCCTCGCTCTCTCCCTCCCTTCCCCTCTCTAAAAATCATTGAGCATGTCCTCAGGTGAAGATAAACTCTGTGGGGAAATGAAAAGAAGGAAGGAGTCTGAGGGCCAACTAGACTCTTACAGAATCAAGAAGCCGAGGACTTTCCAGGCCTCCTGAGCACTGTCCAGGTCTTTTCCCATCAGCCACCTCAAGCCAGCGACCCCTGTACCCCTGCCCGCTGCTCAGGAAAATCCACCATGAAACCACAAGGCAAGCGGCCCTTGGCTCTGGCAGCCCCAGATGCCAGATGCGCAGGTCGGACCCTCGCTGTGCAGACGGCCCTGGCTGGTGAGGGCTTGGGCCTCCCTCAGTTTCCCCTTTTGTAAAGCTTCAGTGTCTGTTGAGAATCTAACAAGCTCCATCTGAGCCTCCAAATACAGTCTGGGTCCCCTATGCACGGGGAGGCGGGGGGGCAAGAAAGGAACAGAGCAGCAGTCTAGGTTAAGGGTAAAGGGGGCGCGTGTGTTCTCTCCCCCGCAGCCCGCTCCTAGGCAGATCCACAATGTCCAGCCTGAATCCCAAAGAACATACACCGGCAGCCGCCAGCTGGGCCATCATTCCCTGGCCCTCCACCCCCAAAGGCACACTTCCCTACTGGAGTTGTTCACAAGGACTGACTCCTGGAGTCTAACATAAACGTTCTCCCATCCCAGGACTCTGCAATACACACCCTCGTCCTCCCCCACCCCATGGAAGTAGGGGTCCAGTCATCTAGGCTGGAGAGGGCTCAACATGGCAACGCAGGGACAAGGCAGCTCCAAGCTTCCAGGCTGCTGGCTGGAGCGGCAGGATAACAATTACCCAGCAGTGTCAGGCCAGCCTAATCCCCCCAGCCCCCACGGGCAGCCTTTGAGAAAGGCCGGTAGTGATTCCAGCTGTCTCTCCCCTTCTCTCCAACCACAGTCCCCAGGGAAGGGGGAGGACCAAAAACCGATGAGGTGGGGGGTACTGAGGGTCACAGAAATCCCTGCCACCCATGCCTCCTAACACATTGGGACCAGGAGCCTTGACTGATCTGGGACAGAGGCTGGGAGAGAATGCCACCCACACCTCCTCCCCCAAGAGCTCCAGCTCTGACTTTACCTCCCAACTTGCAAGAGCAAAACCTCCAACCTCAGTCTGGGAGGTGGAAAAAGAAGGCAAGGCTCAAGGAAACCTCTCGCTCGGCCGGGGCTTCCTCTGCACTTCCCCCTGGTGGAGCCTGCGGAAGCCTCCTGCCCAGGACAACGGGGAAAACTCGTTCTCCCTATTGGAAACTGAGGTCCGCCTCCGGGCAGCAAGGTCCTTGGCCACGAGCAGGAGCCCCCATCCTCTCTTGGACCCTAGCTGAGCAGCAAAGCCCCCATCCGCACACCCGCCAGCCCAGGGCAAAGTCTGTGGTCCCCTCACCCAGTGCCGTGCTGGGAGCTCCGGGGCGGGGATAAGTGATTCAGTCCCCAGCCTCGGGTGCCCGGACTCCCTGGTGGCCCTGGGGTGATGGCTCCACACCTTGAGAGGCCGCGCCCCCACCTGCCACATTTCCTCTTTCTGAGTCACCCCTTGCCCAGAACGCTTGACTTTGCGACTTCCTGTCCGCACTCGCGGCCACGAACCTGCCCCCCGAGCCTGGGAATACGTGGTGGGAAGGAGGAAAAGTTGCGCGTGGGCAGGCTGGACCGAAACTCCCCTCACGCTCTCGTCCCGTACTGGAGGGAAAAGGGGGCGTGGAGAAAAATCTCGGGGAGCAGGGACTTCGACTTCCGCAGCGTGCTCCCAGCCAGCCGGAGAGCCTCCTCCCCAAAATAAGGGGCCTCCACAGAAATGCCTTCGCAAAATCGGAGGACACGAGTTAATGAATTCAGGTCACCAAGAGGCTGAGTCCGCGCACGGAGAGCCCTTCAGACACCTCATTCTCCAAGAGACCCCTCGCACCCCGCCGGGACGCATTCCTGAAGCCGCCGCCGGGGCTGTAACCACGCGGCCCGCGTCGCGTTCCCTTCTCGGCGGACTCCGAGCTCCGCGCTCCCAGGCCGCTACCCCTTAGATCCCGCAGTCCCTAAAACCCCAGGTTTGGGGGGAGGTCCCAGATTCGTCCCAGTCGCAGCCAGCGCGCCGGGACTGAGCGGCGCCAGGTCCGTTCCAAAGTTGCGCGCGTCGAGGCACTCGGGGCTCCGGGAGGCGCCGAGGTCGGGGAATCCGGCTGCCCGAGATGTATCGGGCTGGGACGTCCGCCGCGCACACACTCACCTTCCTTGCCCTGCGCCGCGACGGCGCCCAGCACGCAGCCCCAGAGTAGGGAGAGGCAGGCACGGGGTGCCGGACGCTCCATGCCGCGCTCCTCGCTCTCTGCCCGATCCGTGCCCCACTCCCGCACGCCCGCACGCCGGCCCCGGTGTTCCGCTCCCGCCAGCTGCTCGCGCACAACTTCTGCACCTCCTGCCCCAAATCCTTAATGGAAGTTGGGTGAGAACCGGCTCTTGTTCATTCATGCCCGGCGCTGACGTCACTTAAGCCACGCCCTCAGGAATGTCTTTAAAGGGGCCGGGCTGGCACCCGGAGAGAAGGGAGGGGAAGTCCCGAGAGGCTTGCGAGGACCGTGAGGTCCTCTGGATTCGCTGGCGCCCCCCCAGGCCCTCCCACGTTTGAGTGCCTCAAAGTGCCTGTGCCCGTAGGGCTAGTCTTAGGTGATCTTTGAGCCGGGGTCCTCGCTCGGGGCACCGCGACGGCAACGCCGAGCCAACCCCACTCTCACCCTTTGCTCTCTGGGACCTGGCAGAACGTTGGCCTGGCCTGAGACCTGGGCTGAAATGCGCAGTGGCCGGGAAGGGCAGGAAGCAGTTGCCTCCTTAGCAGCATGCATAGGAGGAAAGCTGCAAAACAGACCCAGATGCCCTTCTTCCTAGACCTCTGAAGTAGGGGAGAGCAACTCTGCTCAGGGGTCTCTAAGAATACAGTAACCTTCAGCTTGAACCTGAGTCTTGGTCTCTCACCTTCCTCCCTGAACCACATGAGCTTCAGCACCCCCTCCAGCTTCTCTACCAACTACCAGACCCTGGGCTCCAAGCAGTCACACAGGCGCTGGCCTGGCCGGCCCTGCCAGCAGCGTGGCCAGTGTCTATGCAGGCACCCCGGGGCTCACATTCCCAGATCTCTGCGTCCCACTCCACCATGTCCAGGGTGGCCAGGGGGGTCCGGGGAACTTGCCCGAGGGCTGGCCAGGGCTCTGGCAGGCAGAGAGGGCATCCAGAGCAAGAAGGAGTTTATACAATGCCTGAATGACAGCCGGGCCTCCTTCCCAGAGAGGGTGAGGAGCCCGGAGGCTGATAATCAGAGACAGATATTGGAGAGCAAAATCTGGGAACAATTAGAGAAGGAGGGACCCCAGGTCATAGACTGAGGGCGTGACTTCAAGACCAGAGACAGAGATCGAGGCTCTCAAGGAGGAGCTGCTCTTCATGAAGAATCACCAGGAGGAAGTAAATGGCCTACAAAACCAGATTACCAGCCCGGGATGACCGTGGAGTTGGATGCACCCAAATCTCAGGGCCTCGGCAAGATCATGGCGGACATCTGGGCCCAGTAGGACAAGCTGGCTCAAATGAACCGAGAGGAGCTGGACAAGTACTGGTCTCAGCAGATGGAGGAGAGCACCAGAGTTGCCGCCTTGCAGACGGCTGACATAGCAGCTGCCGAGATGACGCTCGCAGAGCTGAGTCCTGTCCTTGGAGATCAATCTAAACGTGATGAGAAATTTGAAGACCAGCCTGGAGAACAGCCTGAGGGAGGTGGAGACGCGCTTTGCCAGGCAGATGAAACGGCTCACTGAGATCTTGCTGCACCTGGAATCAGAGCTGGCACAGACCCGGGCAGGGGTGCAGTGTCAGGCCCAGGGGTGCGAGGCCCTGCTGAACATCACGGTCAAGCTGGAGGCTGAGATCACCACCTACCACCACCTGCTGGAAGAGGGGGAGGACTTCTGTCTTGGTGACACCCTGGACAAAAGCAACTCCATCCAATGCATCCCAACAACCACTACCTGCAGGACTGTGGATGACAAAGTTTTCTCTGAGGTCAAAGACACCAAAGTTCCAAGGCATTATGGCAGCAGAAGCAGGGCGCCCCTTTGTGGGACAGGACACCTATAAAAAGTTCAGAGATCATTGAACATTAAAAAAAAAACAACAGTAACCTTAGAGCAGCCACGTCTAGAAATGAGTCTGACACGCATTATCTCATTTAAATCTGATCTGGGAGGTAGGTATTATTATCCCCATTTTATAGAGGAGGAAACGGGTTCTAAGGGCTTAAACAATATGCCCAAAGGTTGCACAGCCCGAAGGTAGAAGAGCCAGGATTTGAATTTGGGTAGTTTTTGCTTCAACCACTGCCCCTTGCAGGGTAAGGGTGGGCAAGGTGCCATTGTGCAGAGCACCTACCCCCTGATCCTGGCACAGACAGAATCAGTTGGTCTGTCTGATACTTTGGAGGACACCTGCCTCCCACCTGCCCCTTCAAGGGGCCTCTCCCCAAAGGTTCCTCAGACATGAGCTCATCTTCCCTCCTGACGGATGCGGCTAGCATTAGTGAACAATCGGGAAACGTCCTCTCACCCACCTGCCTGGCCACCCACGGGGGCTGTCGCCCAATCGCCTTTCGGCCAGTCCAGGAGGAGCGGCCACGGCAGTCCTGATTTCCTGGGAGGACCCAGCCTCCGCCGCCCGCCTCCTTCTCTCCAACCTCATCCTCTCCTTGACTCCCCTGGACCTGCTGGCTCAACAGCTACTCTGGGACGCTCTTGTACCCAGGTCCTCCCCACCAGATGTGGACTTCTCGGCCTCTTGGCCTTGGCACCCACCCTTGGGAAGCGGGTCCAGACATCTCCCCTGGAGGGGGGCGGGCTAATTACAGGTGTTGGGGTAGTGTAATTAAAGCCTTTGACCAACATGGTTGGAAGAGAGTCTTCGTCTTCTGAGAGTGAGTGTCCAGGTGACTGTGAGAGTGTGTGTGAACATGCTGGTCTAAGTGTGTGTGTGGACATATTGGTGTATGTGTGTACGGGTGTGTGAGCATGTGTGGACAGGAGAGGATTTGTCTATGAGTGTGAGTGCCACACTTGGCAGTGGTCGAGAACACAGACTAAGGAGTCAGCCTTTAGTTTTTGAACATTTCATTTCTTAGAGTCTCACTCTGCTCATCTGGGGGACATATAAACCTACTTCAGAGATCAAATAAGGTCATGCATGTAAACCACATGGGCCATGACTACAGAACGCACTTGTTAAATCTCAGCTGCTGTTACAGTTACACATGGCACAGCCAGAAGAAGTGGCATTTGCACGTCTATGTGGTGTGCACAGGGCACCTCAGTGGCACCTGGAGTGTGTGTGCATGTGTGTGTGTATAGTACATGGTGTGGATAAGTGCTTTGCACATTGTGTTGGACCTCTAGGCTGTGGACACTGTGCTGGGTGTAAGATTGCATGTGTGTTGTATGTAAGACTCTGCCTGTACCTGTGTGTTACATGCCATTTGTAGGCTCTGCATGTTGGATGTGTCGCTAGAACATATGCTCCGAGAGGGCAGGGAGTTTGTACAAAACAGACAGTGCCTGACACATAGTGGGTATGCAGCAAACCTTTGCCAAACGAATGAATGAATGAGTGGATGACAGTGTTGGCAAATTCTGGGTTGGCTGGTGCTTCGTGTGGCATGTGTGGGTTTCCATACATGGCTCCTCAAGGCTGAACCCACATGCTCAGGGTGCAGACAGGCCCTGCTGACTGTGTGGGCTGTGTGCCTGGGGGCATGTGCCCAGCTAGGGGCTGAGAGCACAGCACAGAGTCGGGTATTGCTCATCTATGACATGCAATGTGAGCAGAGGCCTGTGAGAAGGGGTAGTGTGTGAGGTGGCAGGAGGGTAGGGGGTGCGGCAGCTCCTTTGTCTTTAGTCACTCACCTGGTGACACACTCTTCCCCCTCTTCCTGTTCCAACCTCCAGCCTTTCCCGCTCTGAGTGACTGGATGCTGAGAAGGAAAGTTCTTCAGTGAGTCTTATAAAGCGGCTCTGAACGATGGTATTTATAGTGACATAATAAGCCCTAATGGAGATGGAATTACCCCATAAAGGCCCCAGAGAGCCCTCAGGGCCTGAGCGCCACTGCAGCAAGCTAGGCTTCTGGTTCAGGCAGGGGGAGCCCGGGTGTGTTTGGGTGCAGTCGCCCCGCCTCACCTGCTCTTCCCCATCGATAGTAGCCCACTAGCCTTTTCTAGGAGTCAGCTGGGGGCTCGGGCAAGCAGGCGACCAAGATAAACATTCGAACAATAGTTTCACCCACCCCACCACTGGTCTGTGCCTGCCCCTGGCCACGAGCCTCAGGAAAAGCTGCAGCCAACACTCAGAAAGGGCTTCCTCTGGGTCAGGCCCATTCTAGGTCCTCCATCTATTCTGACCCCTTCAGTTCTTATCATATCCCCGTGAGGTGGACAGTGTCACTGCCTGCATTTTGCAGAGGAGCAAACTTATTTGTGTAAGTGGGAGCTGGCCCTGGCCAGCATGGCTCAGTGGGTTGGAGCGTCGCCCCGTAAACCAAAACATCGCACATCAGATTCCAGGTCAGGGCATGGGCCCAGGTTGCAGGTTCAGTCCTCGGTCGGGGGGTCGGGGCACGTAATAAAGGCCACTGACTGATGTTTCTCTCTCACAGCGATGTTTCTCTCCCTCTCTTTCTCCCTCCCTTCTCCTCTCTCCAAAGCATGTCCTCCGGTGAGGATTAAAAAATAAATAAATGAAGTCGGAGCTGGATTCTAGCCCGCAGTCTGGATCTGGCACACACCCTCACAGGTACCTCTCACCCACTGCCTCTGGAAGCACTGAATCCCTCAGAGCCCAGAGAACCATCCCTCGCCCTGGAACGGTATGCCCATTCTCTGAGGCCAGGGTCTCCAAGCTGGTCTAACGACAGCGTCCCAGGGATCAGGCCCTCCCTTGAGTGCCTGCAGCCCCCATACTCCATACCCACCCTGGGTCCTGGCCTCAGCAAGCTGAACTCTTTCTTGTCTTCTGGAGCCTCTGAACCGTCTCCCCAACAAGACTGTGAGCTCCCCAAGGCAAAGAATGAATTAAACAGCCCCTTGCATTCCTGGCACCAGCTCGAACAGTGCCGTGCGTACAGGAGTCACTCAACAGATGCTCACATTTGATGCTGATGCTCTAAATCAGTTCCCTCCATTTATTTAAAATCACATTCCTTAAAGGCCTCCTACGTGCCAAGCACTTTCCCCATTGTGAACTCCCAGCAGCCCTGAAAGGGAAGGTTAATGCTGTCCCCATTTTCACAAGTGGAGAACGTGAGGCCCAGAGAGGAGAAGCAACTTGCCTAAAGTTACACAGCTAGTACACGGCAGAGGTGGAACTGAAAGGTAAGTGTCTCTTACCCCAGAGCCCGGTCTGCCCGCTCTTTTTGGGACACACGTGTTTTTATACCTCCACGCCTTTGTCCAAGCCGTACCCTCTCCCTGGATGCCCTTTCCACCTTGGCGACTCCGACTCAATCTTCAAGACCTATCCTGGAGCAACATAGGAGACGGGGAACACGGGAGCCCCCAAATGCAGGCGACGGCCTGGTCTACGTTGTGTGCAAACCAGATTTGGCGGGCGAATGAATGAATGAACACAACCTGGTCCCAGCAGACCTGGACTCTGCCACTTAATCAAGGGTATAGCCTGGCACATGGGCCTCGTTTGTCTGTAAAATGGGCATGGTAAGGCTCCCCGCCCTCCAGGACCGCTGCCGGGATTAAATGAGATTATATATGTAAAGCTCTTAGCACGGAGTCTGGCACACAGCGTGTGTGCTTTCAATCTTAGCTATTGTTACCTACGCCATCAAAAGTCACTTCTGAAAAGCTGGCTGTTCACCCTGGAACAAACCTCAGCTCTCACGCCGCCGTGTTATAGCAACTTCCTCACTGTTCCTCCCCTTCAAGCAGGGAGCTGCTTGAGGGAGAGAGCCCAGGTTTGTGTCGTGGTCTTTTTGTATAGATTTTCTCTATTTACTTAGAGCAAGGGAAACGGGAGGGGGGGCGCGCGGGGCGCCAGGGGGGCTGGAGAAAGGGAAGGAGAGTAACACAGATGTGTGAGATACATCAATCGGTTGCCTCTGGCAGGCTCCCCACTGGGGGTCTGGCCTGCAACCCAGGCATGTGTCCTAGCCAGGCCACTTTTTGGTTCGCAGGTCCGCACTCAATCTACCACACCAGCCAGGGCCCGAGCCCTGGTCTTGTTCCTTCTTGGCATTCAGTAGGAGCTCAGTAAATGTTTGTGGCTTGCACACACATGGGGGCACTAGGGCCCCATCTTTTTCAAAAGAACACATTCCTGAATTGCAGCCCCAAGGTGAAACTCCATGTTCAGCTTTTCAGGTGAGGTTTTTGGGGTGAACTTGCCTGAGCAGTTTTGCTGAGCTCCCCTCCCCCAGTGAGGCGGTTTGAGGTCGGGGGAGGAGAAACTTAAAAGAGGGCTCCCGCATTTGGAGGGGGGCAGTGTGGGAGGAAGCCCCCCCCATAATTGCGGGGCTTCCCCCACCCCCAGAGCTGGGTTAGAGGCTGTGCTACTTCCTTTGGGGCTTCATGAAACTTCCTGGGACCCTTTGAAGTGGGTTCCGGATAAATCCTGCCCGTAGGGCCTGGATACGGGGCGGAGCCTCCGGGCGGGGCGGGGCCTCAGCCTGAGCCAGCAGCGGGGGCGCCGCCTTCCGCCCACCTCCCACCTGGATTCACCACCCCCTTCCTGTGGCCCCTGGATCCGGGAGATCACCCTTCATTCCTCTTGGTTTTTCCTTCCCCATCTGGCCACATCCTCCTACCCTTCCAAACTCAGCTTAGATGCCCCTCACGTCCCAAAGCCTCCCCTGGCCACCCAGACCACTAGCCGTTCTCCCTTCTCTGAGTGCCAGCCTCTAACCAGGTTTTTTTTTTTTTTTAATCGAAGTACAGGCAGTGCCCCACTTCCTGAGCCTTTGTTATGAGCCAGGCCCTGAGCTCAGAGCTTTGCAGCACCACCTCGCCTCGCACAGGCACAAGTGAGAAGAAGGGACTCTATCCTCATTTTACAGACGAGAATTCTGAGGCTCAGAGAAGTCAGTCACTGGTTCAAGGTCAGAAGCCTAAAGGACCAAACGTATCTCCCAAAACCTTGCTCTAACCCCCAATCCCTGAGCCGCCCTTGACCGTGCAGTGTGGAGAACAAGTCTACAGCATGTCCTGTGAAATGGACTCTTGGGAGATGAAGTCCAACCTCCATATTTTACAAAGGAGGAAACTGGGGCCCACAGAAGGGAAGGGACTTGCTGGAGGTCACAGAGACAGCGTGGAGACTGGAGCCTTAGCTCAGCGTTCCCACTTCTCAGCTGACCACTTGTCTTGTCCTCAGTGCAGCACCCAAAGGCTACCTGCTGCATGGAAGGTGCTTGTCACCTTTGAAATAAGTGACTTTAAAATACAGAAACAGGGCAGCCCTGTCTCAGGGCTTCTGCGCTCACTGTTCCCTCTGTCGCCATCACTCCCTCCCCCTTCTTTTTTCAGGGCTGACTCCCTCACCTCCTTCAGAACCTTGCTTGAAGTTCAGCTCATCTGTGATACTTGACTTAATCACCCTCCCCTGGACTCCCCATCTCCCTCCCTGCTGTCTTTTTTTCCATTGCATGAGCTGCCACATTCTACATGTTATCACTTATAGTCTATTGTCTGCCTCCCCCCCCCCCCCCCCGCCATTACTGCGTAAGCTCCAAGAGGGTCGGGGTGCGGCCAGCCTTGCTCACGGTGTGCTTCCCACAGTCCGGCACTGAGCGTTGTTGCATGGATGAGAAAACAGTATGGGGGTTTTCCCAGCGGAGTGGTACAGAGAACTCACCCAATATGGCATGGGCTAGTTGCTTCTCCTCTCTCCCTCCCTTTCTTCGTTGGTAAATTGGGGGCTAACAGTGGCTCCCCACCTTAGAGAGGTGTGAAGATGGCACAGGTTACTATATGCCAAGCACTGAGCTCAGCCACACCCAGAAGCCCACCGTGAATTCCAGGACAACAGCTAAGAGACTGATGGGGGATTCCCGCTGCTGCAAGAGGTGGGTTGACCAGTGCCCAGGGGCCCCAGTGGCCTTACCTGAGTTCCAGGATCCTCTGCTGTGGCCCTGGGGTGCTCTGACCTGACCCATGCTTTTCCTACATTATCTTACTTCATCCCCGCAACAGGCCCTGTGAGCGATATGCTCCCCATTTCACAGACAAGAAAACTGAGGCTTAGGCAGGTGAAGGGACTCTCTGAAGTCGCACAAGCAAGTACAAAGCCAGGATGTGAATCCAAGCCCGCCAGAGTCTATGGCGCCCGGGGCTACTCAGCTAACGACATGACCTCTCTGTCTTTTGTCCACCCCGGACCCCTCCCAGCTCTGTGTTCTGATGGCCTAGCCTGACAAGAAGAGTTCCCTGAGCAGATGTCACAAGGATGGGGCTGTGGGTGGCCAGGGGCTCAGGGGGACACTTCTGACTTCCCAGGGTCATCACTTACTGTGAGACCCTGGGAAGAAGCTTCACCTCTCACTCGGGGCTTCTGCTTCCTCCTCATTCGGGTGGGGATTAAAAATAATGTAATACCCACTTTGGCAGGGTGGGGAGTGAGGGGGACAGCCAGGAAAGTGTGAAAAACCCTTAGCACAATGCCTGGCACATGGCAAGCCCTCTGTAAATGTCAGCTGTGACTGTTTTATCACTGACATCATATTTGGGGGCCCGGGGCTGGCACCGTACCTGCCAGGTGCCACCCCCTACTTCCTGATTCCGGACAGTTTGGCTGCTGGCGTGGTAGAGGCTCGGGAGGAAGAAGGGGGAAGGGTAGGAAGCTGCTTTGTTTGTTTTCCAAGACCCTCCAGGTGTGACCCCAGTCCCTTCTCCTCCCTGATAGTACTGACAGGCACACAAGGCCCCATTCACCAAAACGGCGCAGGCCCAGGTCCCCTGCCGGCCGTGCTGCGTGGATAAACTTCCCAGGACCCATCCAGCCCCCAGGGAAGTGCAGGGACCACATACTCCAGGCTCCCATTACCTTGCCCATCACCAGCCTATGTCCTCACAGTTCTGCACGCACCCTGGGGCGTGTGAGAACACAGCCCCAGCCCCAGCACCACACGTATCTGTACACATACCTCCCACATACACACCCCTTTCCCGCATGCAGATCTCAGGGGCTCTGTAGGGACCACCTCAGGACAGGAGGATGGCTCCTACCCCACCACAACCCGTCTCTCCTCCCTGTCCCATCTCCCTCCGTGTGTCTACCCATCCCTATTGACCAATCAATCAACTCCAGTGGGGCCCTGGTCACTCCTTCCCAGCTCCCCTCCCCACCCGTGAGTCAGTCTGCCTGTCTGTAGCCAGCCCAGCAGCAAGTGATCCACCCTCACCCAGTCCGCTGCATCATGTCGGCCACAGCCTGCCCAGCCAGACCCCTTCCCCTCTCTCAGCAGGGTCTCATCACTCTTCCGCCATCCCTACCCGTCCATCCCCACCCCCTTGTTTGTCTGCCTCATCTGTCAGTCTGTCTGTCCCTCTATCCATCCTACTTCCTTCCTCCCTCCACCTGCCTGGCCCCTCTCAGCCCTCCCTGGGTCCCATCCATCACTTTCAAGACAGCCCTACCCAGCCAGGTAGTCACCTCCTGGCAGCTCCCGGCTGTCTGTCTGTCAGTCTGTCCACCAGCCCATCCATCCATCTGTCTGCCTTCCCATCCATCATGCCACAGCCACTTGTCCATACTTGCCATCACTCACATATTCTCTGGTCGGGTCCCCTGAGGTGCCCCTCAGCCAGCCCTGGGTAGGGGTGAGTGTGTGTGTGTGGATGCATCTGTTCACATCTGTAGGCATTTCTATGACCTTTGACACCCACGTGTTCAATCCTGTGCCAAGCGTGAGGGGCCTCGGGACTTGGACACAGCCCTGCCTTGGGGACCTTGTGTGTGAGTGTGGGGGGTGTGTGTGAATGGGGAAGCTTGGGGGGGTGGCAAGGGGGTCGGGGGAAAGGGTCGGCTATTTTTCTGTGTCCTCTTCCTGCTTCCACTTTCACCATGTGTACCAATGATCTATTCAAAAATAAATACATCATTTGGAAAAAAAAAATCTGGCCTCTATTCTTATCTCCTGATTCCTTAAGAGGGGCTTGACCGAGTGCCTCCATGGTTGGGGACCCAGGCACCCTAGCCCTGGAAGTCCCTGCCGGAGGCCATCCAGTCCTCTCCTCTTCCTGGTCCTGCTGCTGAGAGACGCAGGGGCAGAGACAGAGAGGTGGAAACTTCGGGGGAGCCCAGAAAATCGCCTGGAAGAGCCCGGCCACGTGGAGAGGCAAAAGCCGGAGGAGGCAGGAGGGAGGGAAAGGCGGAGTGCGACAATGGAGTTGGCGCGGTGTGGAGCTCCGGTGCCCTGGGGGCCTGGCGACCTCCAGCTCGGCGAGCAGTCCGGGTGAATTAAGGGGTCCGGTTTTGTGGAGCTTTGTGGAGGTGGGCGCGGCAGGGGGCCGGGGGTGGTGGGGCCAGGCCCCTGCCCCAGGAAAACCCCCTCGCCGTCTCGCACCCTGGCCGCCCGGGCTTCCGGCCCTGCAGGTGCCGCCTTTGAGGGTCGCCGCGTGCGGTTTACGGCCGGGCCGAGCCCCTTCCCCACTGCGAGGAACCGCCTCTGCGCCTCGTAAAAGGGGTGGGGGTCTGGGGAAGTGGTGGCCCCCGTCTCCGTGGAAACGGGGGCAACTTTGGGGACCGCGACAGGGGACCGGGGCATCCTGGTGCGGTGGGCGGGTGACACTTTGCAGACAGTTTGCTTGTTATTCCCCTCAGGTCCCAGCCGCGCCTCCTTCCCAAGCCCCATTAACTCCACCCGCGCCGCCCGCCCCTTAAAAATCACTTCCTCCAGAAAGCCTTCAGCCACTAGCACTCGGTCTAGAGGCCTCAGTGGTGCTTCATAACAGTAACAACTAATAACTATCACAGCTCCATTGTGAGCTTTGTCTCCACGCCAGGTACTGGACTGACTACCTGCTTCAGAGCCATTATCACATCCGTCATCATTTGTCCTCATACATACCCCGAAAGCCAGGCAGACGAGGAAGCTAACCTTGGCAGACAGCCCACTCATGGCCTGAAGCTAGAAAACTACCCCCTTCTTCTGGCCTCAGTTTCCCATCTGCAAAAAGGGAAGGTTGCACCTGGGGCTTGCCAGGTGACGGGCCATCCACAGGAGCTACACCACAGGCTTGTCTGGCTATGCCGGACAGAGTGTAAAACCCCGACTTTGAAGGTCTTCCGATGGAACATGCAGCTCCAGTGTGTCCCAGAGCCTGCACTTCACACCCGCTCCCCCCACAGTGAGTCCCACCCCTGTCTGTGATCCTGAGTGGGTCTCCCCCGACCAAGCTCCTGATAACTCAAGAGCCATCTCTACAAGGTCTCCCAGCCCCAACATTCTGGAGAGTCCTAGGTGATCAGAGGATGACTTGTACTGCCTCCCGACTCTGACTAGATGCTCCTGGGGAAGAGGGGTCGTGCTTCTCCCGTTACACTGGGTCCTCCTATGGGTGCGAACATCTCTGATACTTCCCCAGGTTTGTGGTCACCAGAAATTCAGGACCCTGGGTGGTTGATCACGTCGGCCCATGGATGAGTACATCCTGGGCGCCTGCCCCACCCCTTGCCCTGCCCTTCAGATCTGGGGTCCATGTGGCTGGGTTCCTGGTGAAGAAACACAGGCTTTGCTATGGAAACAGCCTCAGACCTTTCCCCAACAGAGACAGAGAAGGGGAGAAATGGGCTCAGGGACCACCTCTTGGGTAGCAACCACGCGGAATCATCGGCCTTTTGCTTAGTGGCTATGCCCAGCGCCTCCGAAGTGTGGACCACAGCCCAGTGAGCTGGTTATGTTCACACCCGTTTTATAGAGGGGAAATTGAGTCTCAAAGAGGGAAAGTCACTTGAGTAAGATCACCCTCTGATAAGCGGCCACCCCATTCTTTCCCTTGGCACCCTGCTGCCTGCCTCCGCCTGTCCCCCAGCACACCCCATTCTGACCTGAATCCGGTTGTTGACTCTTCACCTCCACTACTAGATGAGCATCTTGAGGGAAGGGAGGAAACGGGGTTTGCTTTTGCTCTGTTTTGTTTTAAATCTGAGGTCCCAGGACCTAGCCCAAAGCCTGGAATATAGCAGGTTTGTTGAATATACCTGAGAGATAATATCGGTTATCTTCCACACTCCAGGAAGGAAGGTGCTGCCTCCCGGGTCAACCCAACCAGTGTTTATTGAGTAGCTACCACGTCCTGGGCACTTTATTCACGTGGCACTTCATATAGACCAGCTCATAGAATTGACCCCTTGTCCTGTGACCTTTCAACGACTATTCATGTACCCATTTTACAGATGAGGAAACTGAGGCTCAGGGCCAGAGTTGGCAGTTGAAGCCAGATCTACATGTCTTTCACACACAACTTGTGTTCACACAAGTGAAAGACTACATGTCTTTCACACACACTCCCTTGCCAGGTTGGCATTTCCCTAGGAGAGAGGATAAGGTCTGCGCTGAGCCTGCCTGGGTCCTGGCTGACTTGGGGGTCCACCCCAGACACAGAAAGCTGCTGGTAGAGGGGTGAGGGCTCCCTTCGGGGTCCTGGGAATCCTGCCACAGCCCCCCCAGCTTTATATACACACGTGTGTGCATGTCCATGAAGGTTTATGAGCAAGGATGTGTGGGCATGTTGTATGTGAGTGAAGGGGGACCTGAGCAGGGCTGCACAGGCGTGTGTGAGAGCCCGCGTGAGTGTGTAGGACGCGTATGTGCCTGTGTCTCTGCTCCCAGTGGGAGGGAGGGAGGCGGGGGCGGGAGGTGCTGGCATATGCTGATAGCATACATCCAGGTGTGCATGCTATTGTGATCCTCATAATGTCCTCAGCAATGGGGGGCTTAGGGAGGCGAAGGGACCTGCTCAAAATCATACAACTAGGGGCCCGTCTGCATGTGTGTGCCGGTGCGTGCATCTGTGCCTGGGTCTGCGTGTGTGTTAGAGAGCAGTGGGCAGGGCAGGGTGGGGAGGGATGGGGTGAGGAGGGAAGGCTGCAGTTCCAAGCCTGTAATAGACCCTCCCCGTCTCGTCGGGCTTGGAGGAGCGGGTGGTAATAACTGTTTTGCACAGAGGATCCACCTCACGTCGCAGCCTGAAACGTGCCTCTCGAACAGCGTGACACAGACCCCCACCCCGCCCCAGCCAGAGCCTGACCCCAGGCTGATCCCTGGGGTGTGTGTAAAGCAGGGGTGGGGGGTGGCGGGGGGAGGACAGGGGCGTCTCTGGACCCTGCCCTGCTTTCCTCATCTCCAAACCGGCCTGACCAGGCTCAGCAGGGGAAGGGCTGAGGCGCCAAGCAATCCTGCCAGTTAGCATCCATGCCTACCTGCCTCCACCCTCAGACTGTGAAGCTCCCAAGGGAAGCGGGCAGTAACTCATCCAGCAGGCTGGGGGCTTTTCATCAGAGCAGAGATATCCCCAGGGCAGAGGTCGGGACTTGCCCCATCAGACTGGGACCTCCTCCAGCCCATCAGCACTTCGGGACACATCTCAGAAGAAGTACTACAGACACTTTCTCTTTCAGCCCTGACCCCCCAAATCATTGTCATCTTTTCAAGTCCCCTCCCCGAAGCCTGACAGGGGAGCCAGGGCCGTGGAGCAAAACGGCTAGGCACCCTGGCAATCAACCCCCCGACTCTCCCACCCCACTCTTGCCCAGTCATCTCCCACGGACTTTGAGCGCCCTCCGTCCTTTTAACAAAAAGCCACCAAGATTAACAATCGACACTTCTGGCCTCCTCCCCGCCCCCCCCATCCGACCCTGCCTACCCCTCTGCCCCACCCTGGCACCCAGTGCCCACAACCCATCAATTCTACTCCTAGGAAGACCTGGTGCATGGGCAGAACTGGTACCACAAGACCAACATCTAAGACCCCTCCAATATCCACCCCTCCTGGCACAGTGCCTCCACTGCCACTCTTGTCTCTCCTGACGCGTCTGTGCCCTCCCGATGCCAGAGCAGGGTGGGGTGGTGTGAATGTGGCGCCCAGGGGCAATACACATAAAGATAAAGGGATCTGAAGGCAGGCAAGGAGACCAAAGTCTGGCTGAAAGGCGAGACCCATTCAGGAGAGGTGACTTGTCCCTGATGAAGAGCAAATAGCGCTGAGGAAGAAGTCGTGGGGCCCCCTCATTTTCCCATCCTTCTCGGGGCTTGGAGAGACCCTCAGCTGAGCACAGCAGAGCTGGGAGCCGGAGGCCCAGGGGAGGGGCTAGTCCAGGTCCACACAGCCAGGCCTGGTGGAACAGGGCGTCCCACCTGCCCTCAGCACATGAACAAGGGGCTGAGTCACGGGCTGGCCTGTGCCCTTTACTCACTAAGGACATGCGGCACCTCAGTTTCCCCACATGAACAGTGGAGGATAACGGCAGGGAGCTAGTTTTATTGCAGGAGATAAGAGAACTGCACAAAGCAGCCGGCACGGCGCCTGGCACATAGAAGACGCTTAGGAAAGCAGTTGCCTCCCATCTGGTCTGAAGTCCTCACACTGGGCCTGAGTTCACTGCTCCCAGCTTCTCTCCGGAACAGGCAGGGGAGATGGGAAGGAGTCTTGCCTCCCCCACGCAGACGTCCTCCGGACTTTGACTTCCCCTACTCCCAGCCTGTGTCTCCAGGTGCGAACCCCAAGGCATACCCGCTCCCCTTCAAGGGAAGTAGAACTTCCTCTTCCACTCCGCCACCACCTTCCTGGCGATAGGGATTGGCTGGGAGCGACAGGGCTGCCCAGCCCGCTGACTCAGCGCCTGGAGCTGGGGCTTACATAGCAACAGGCCCAGGCCCTGGGCAAACAGAGCCCCAGGCAGCCACACCCCCACCACAGGAATGCCGCTGGGTTCCTGGGGGTACAGTGGCCCTGGGCTCGCCACAGGGCGTGGGGCAGGCAGGCACCTTCCTCTGCCACCTTGGCTCCAGGATGGAGTTGTTCTCAAACCAGGTCCCAGGGCCCCACAGCCACCCAAGCCCTCAGGCCAGCCTGCTGGGGTCCAGCCCCCAGCCGGGGCCTGACATCTTGAGGGAGGGGTGGGGGCCAGAGTGAAGCCACGAGGCTCTGAAATCTTTACAAGCTGTCTGGCCTTGGGCATGGCTGTCTGAGCCTCAGTTTCCTCACCTGCCCAGTGGGGAAGAAATAACGGCAGCTTTCTCGCAGAGCTGCAGCAAGGACCAGACGAAAGAGCCCAGGGCTTGGCCTCGCCATAAGGATTCAGGGACGGGGACCCTCAGTAATCAAGCCCACATCCCTGGGGCAGGATGAGGGAGGTCTTTGGGCTCTAGGGTCCTAGAGGGAGACTGAGGCCCAGAGAGAGATTTGTACCTCCCTGAGGCCACCCATCTCCAAGCCCCAGGGCTGTCTGCCCACCATGCCGCTCCCGCAGCCGGTACTAGGGAGGCCCACAGCCCCTTCTCTCCTGGGCCAGTCACAGTCCCAGAGCTGTGAGGATCCCAGGGCCCACTCCAAACACTGCCCAGGGGCAGACCTGGCTGCAGGAGGCTCAGGGTGGGGACCCCCGCCCTTCCTCTGCTCTGGGACCGGACTGGGCATTGCCTAGAGCTGGGCCAGCTGCGCCCCTCCAGCGCTCAACCCCCAGCACCCAGCTCGGCAGTTGGGTGGAAGGTCCTCACAGGAGACCCACTCCCCTCTGCGCCTGCCTCTGCCACCTGGTGTCGCATCCCCCTTCTCTATCTGCCTCTGTCCTTTCCTCGGTCTCTGGGAGAGGCCACAGGACGGGGTGTCTTATGCACAAAGGAGTCCTATTTCATGAAAAAAGCCCCGAGTGGGAGCTGGATCACCTGGATTTGCACACTTGTGCTACATCTGACTTACTGTGTGACCTTGGGCAAGTCCCTTCCCCTCACTGGCCTTCCATTTCCCACCGTCCCATCGGCCGCCATGAGGACTACACCAGACCAGGAAGTGCCCAGTAGGGAGTTCCATGTGAGAGTCCCAGCCCCCCTGGGCCCGCCACTCCCAGCCTCTCTCGAGGTCTCCTTTCGTCCCCCCAGATCTGCTTGCCTTTGCTATCCCTGTCGGTGGCTGAGCCGGGTTCCGATTGAGAGGGCTGGCAGGTAGGCTGGGGAAGCAGGCAGGAGTGGAGCCTGCCAGGCTGGCCTGCAGGAGGGGACTCTAGGCCCCTTACCATTCACCGGTAAGCCTGGATCTGGACGCCTTTGGGCCAAGAACAGAACCCCGAGGATCAGCTGTTCTCAGATCTACCTCTCTCAGCTCCGGAAGGGACAGGAGCCTGGGCCTGAGAGTAAGCTCTGCCCTCTCCATGGGCCCTGGGGTGGCTCCACACCCCAGGAGCTCCCCACCACCGGAGTGTGGGGGTTGTGATGGGTGAGCAAACCTGGGTTCCAACCCCACATCTTACTCATGGTGAGACTCTGGTGTGTTCAACTGCTCTAAGCCTCAGGTTCCTGATCTGTAAAGCGGACGTTTCAATGGCCCGACCTCGTGGAGCATGAAGCTTACATGGGATGAGCTGTTCCGTGCTCGGGCCCAGTGGGTGCTCTACAGGCTGTAGCCGCTCTTAGGCTGCCTTCACTCTTGCCTGGATACGCGGGGCTTAGGGCGGATCAAATACACGGTACGGGTGTAAAACACAGGTGGTATGTGTGTGCATGTGTGTGCGTGAGTTGGGGGCTCTGCGCAAGTCTGGCCAGGGGTTCTGGGAGTGAGCTCATGACCACCACCTCCTCCCCACCTGCCACCTACTCTTTCTCGCCTAACACCCTCCGCAGTCCCCGTGGCATGTGGCTCACTCCCAGCCCAGTCCCCCAGGGCCTGGAGCTGCAGGGACCTAGAATGTGTCCCTACAGAGGAGAGGAAGATGGCTTTCAGAGCCTCTCGGAGCTGGGCCCCTACTGACCAGGCCTCAAGGGAAAGCCAGTCCTGAGCCTGTCCCTTCTCAGGCCCTCCTCCTGGCCCCAGTCCTTGGCTCGGCCTTCAGCCCCAGGCCTCATGGTTGCTGGTTGCCGTCAGCCAAATGGCCAAAACGCTTTGGCAGGGGCTGCCCTCTGTGGGGCATGTGGGAGAGGCCTCATGGGGTCTCTCCTGGGACCCTCAGGCCCAAGCCACCCAAGTCAGGGGACAGGCTCTGTGTCAGAGGTGACCGAGAGCAGGGCCCAAGGCAGCCATCACTTGAGTTTCCCAGGCAGACGGCCAGGAAGCCTGTGGTCACACTCAGCCTGGGGCCTGGGCTCCGGCCAACCGTCAGCAGCAGAGATTATTAGGTGGGTTTTATTTTAAACGAAAAAGAACTTTGAGTGGAAACATGTGTCTTTTCTCCCCCTCTGCATCTCTCCCTCCCTTTCCCTCGCCATTTCGTTTTCAAATATTTCTCTTTTTCTTGGTGCCTCTTTCTTGGTTTGTTTTCCTCACTCTTGCTCTATTTCAGCCTCTCTCTCTCTCTCTGTCTCTCTCTCTCTCTCTCTCAACTTCTCTGCTTCTCTCCATCTCTTTCTCTCCAGCTTCCAGGGGTCAGGGCTGTTCCCACACTCCTCCCTTGCAAGTGGCCCAGGTCCCTGGTGTTCCACCCTCCTGGCAGAGGAAAACCCCAGTGGGTGTCGTGGCCCCAGGCAGGAGTTCTGTCCCAGGGAGGGCTAGTTGTCCCCTCCAGGGCATGGGGTGTGAGAGCAGCTGTGGCTCCAGTACCCGACTCCTCCACCCTCCTGTCTTCTTCCTTCCAAGCCCCAGCTTCCCCCAGATCCAGCCCTCTCGTGTTTCTTTCTCTACTGGGCATCTAGAAATAATTCTGCAGCTTAAAAGACGTTTTCCACCACTGATCTGGTCCAAACCACCCATTCGGCAGCCAGAGAGACCGGTGCCAAAGGGGACTGCAACTTGCCTAAGACCCACGGAGAATTAGGGGGAAGCTGGGCAGACCCAGGTCCCCATTGTAGGCACCTTCACCTGCACCTCGGGAAGGGGAGTTTCCCACACCCCAGCTTCACAGTCCCACCACTTCTCAGTCCTGGGTCTTCCAAAACAGTGGTCTGCTTCTTGGGAAGTGACAGACTTCCCCTGAAGTGGTCACCAGCATGAGAGACACCCCGGGGAAGTCACAGACCTTGGTGGGTCTTCCCCCCAGGACAGCCATGTTGTTGGGCCCCCACCTTCCAGCCCCTTCTGATACTCACCAGGGAGCACGGAAAAGGCACTGGCCGTCCAGGGACTGGGTCCAGGTCTCAGCTTAACCTCCGAGTCCTTCTGTGATTGTGCACATGAGTTTTCCCCTTGTTGGCCTCAGTTTCCTCACCTTTGTAGCAGGAGGCTTGTCTGTGCCACCAGGCACCTCTCTCCCTAACGTTTTATTGTGTTCTTGTCTCTCGAACCCCTGGCCCGGAATGCAGTCTTCCCTCCCAGCGTGAGGACCACCCTTCTCAGCGTGGCCAGCTCCCCTTCCTTTCCAGGATCGCTTACTGCCCCCTGGGTACAAGCGCCTTGGATGCCACAGCCAAGAGGAAAGATGCAGAGTGGGGGATATCACCGTGATCTGGTACCCCTTTGTCCAAGGTGTGCCCCGAGGGTGCCCAGGGTCCTGCCAGCATGCAGGTAGGGGTAGGAGGGGCAGGGATAGGGATCCCAGGGGGTCCCTGCCTGGGTGGCAGAGGGGAATTTCTCCCCTCTTCTGTGGTGCCAGGAGTTAAGCCAGGTAAATGAGGGGGATTAGCCAGACTGGGGCAGGTGAGCCTGTCTTTCCAGGTTTGGGCAAACTCTGTCATCACCACTGAGCTGCTCTGCCCTCCTCCTGCCCTGCCCCCCAGCTTGGCTTAGGGAAGTGGCCCAAAGGGACAGGTAGAGGACTGCCTAGTCACCTCCGCTAGGCAACCCAGGAATCCTTGGGCCGGGGGTCAGGACGGAAAGATGAGCCGCCCAGGAGCCCAGGGGTGGGAAGGGGACAAGGTGCCCCATAGTTGCTGTTTCTCTCTGCCCTCTGGGACCCCACAACATGCCCCAGCCAGGGCCTCTGAAGTGTGACCTTCCACCAGCCTTATTGCTCTCCTCACGTCGGGGAAGGAACATGGAAATGAATCATTTCATCCTTACCACAGCCCTGCATGTAGGAACCCTTAACCTCCCACTTTCTAGATGAGGACAATGAGGCCCGGAAAGCGGCAGAGGCTTCTCTGAGTATACACAGACCCAGTGATGGGCTGGCTCAGGGAAGGCAGATTGTTATATCTTCATGAATTTTGGGAGCCAGGTTTCTTTCAAACCTTGAAATCAACGGTGAGCGGAAGTATTTACACCAAAGCAATGGGCGAATGAAACAAACCTGGGTGTTTTTTGTTTTCTTTCGGAGAGCAAGTTGTTAAACATTTACCAGCTCACCACTGACTGGAGGCCACAGCTTTTATAGTGTCTCAAAAAGGTCCCCAGTTTAGAAAGTTTAAGAGCTTAGCAAGACTGCTCCCTTGTCTCAAGACCTGTGACAGATCTGAGCCTGTCTGACCTCAAAGCCAAAGAAATTCCTCCTTTTCCTCCTGACGCCAAGAGTTAGCTTCTCTTTCTACTCCACCTTGAAAACTTCCTGTCCGGGGCAAGAAACTGTCCTGGCTGTCCGTTTGGGCAGGGATTAAAGGTACTACAGGGTTCAGAGTGCCAGGCCAGTATGCCCTGCCCTGGGACACTGTGTGATCAATTCCATAAATATTTACCAAGCACCTCACTTAACCTCCCTGAGCCTGTCTCTTCAGCTGCAAAACGAGGCCCTTCAATCTGACAGCATCCAGCCCGCAAGCCAGCCAGCCATCTTGTCATTCAGTTAAAGGCTCTCCTGTGCCACCCGATCCCTGCTCTGAGTCCCAGCCTGCCACTGACTTCCTGTGTCACCTTGGGCCTCAGCCTTCCCGCCTGTCCATTGGCAACATCTGTGAGGGTTTCTTGCAACTTCTCTCACCATTTCAGGAGGGGCTGGATCCCAGGGGAGGCTGTTGGGGAAGAAATGGTAACAAGTGTTGCTGGGGACACAAAGGATCAGCAGTGGCTCATGCCCTGGTCACAAAACACACCTGTGTGACTCACGCCAGCAGGGTCCCTCTTTCTATTTACCTGAATGAAGAGTCCAAAGAGCAAGGAGGTGTGCGGCACTCGGGCCAGACTTCCTGATGGGGTAATAATACAGTCACAGCTAATATCTGATGAGCACTGACTGTGCACCAGGGCCTATACTAAGCACCCGCTTTATCTCATTTAATCTTTACAACAAATTCATAAGGAATAATACCCATTCCTTTAGATAAGGAAGCGAAAGCCCTGAGCAGGAAGTGATTTGACTAAGGTGCGTATTCATTCAGAAAATATTTATTGATAGGAAGTTATTGCCTCATGGGGACAGAGTTTCCGTTCGGGATGATGAAAAGCTCCACAGATAGTGGTGATAGTTGCAGGACAATATAAATGTATTTAACTGCGCTGAATACTTCAACATGGTTAAATGGTCGATTTTATGTGTATTGTACCACAATAAAAAATTAACTGTGCCCTGGCAGGTGTAGCTCAGTGGCTTGACTGTCAGCCTACAAACCAAAGGGTCATGGGTTCTCAGTCAGGGCACATGCTTGGGTTGCAGGCCAGGTCGCCAGCTGGGGGTGCACGAGAGGCAACCACACATTGATGTTTCTCTCCCTCTCTTTCCCCCTCCCCTCCCCACTCTCTAAAATTAAATAAATAAAACCTAAAAAATAAATAAACAGCCACTGGTGGCGAATGCCCACTGAACTGGACAGTGCAGATCTAGGTCAGTCACATGACGGGTCGGTGGTAGAGCTGGATTAGACCCCGAGCTGGTCTAACCTAGCGTTGCTTATCCAAACTTCTCCCCGCTGTGGTTCAGCTGCTGGGACCACCTGCCACGGGATCGCCAGGGCAGCGTGCTGGCAATCCAGATTCCCCAGGCTCCACTGCAGACCAGACACTCAGAGCACGGGGCCCTGGGGTCTGTATCTTTGTCAGGGTCCCAGATGATTCTGATGCACAACAGGTCCAGTTTGAGACTCGTCACCCTATGTGTTCAAAACTGCCAGCTGAGAAGAGCTTGAATTAGGTCTGACTTGTGCTGGGTCTCCTGGGCCTGACCAGGCCTGCTGAAGGGACTGAGCCCTGCTCAGGGCTTCCCCAACCCAGCTAACCCACCCTTGAAGAGTCCTGGCTACCAGCCTTTGACTCCTAACCACTGTTCCCTGCAGAGCGAAAAGAGATGGCCTTGTTATACTCCAGGCAGAGGGGCTGGGGAGGGCTCCTGGGTCCCCTATCTCATCTCGCACCAGTCTCTGGGGCTCCCCAGTCAGTCAGCTCGAGGCTCTGGCCCTAGCGGATGGGCAGCGGGAGAGAGAGGCTTGGCCTGGCACCCCACCCTGCAGATCAGCCTGGTCAAGCAAGGGGAGGAAGGAAGCAAAGGCAGGCCAGGGGCCCGGCAGGGAGGGACAGGGCTGGTGGTGACGAAGGCCTCAGGAATTTGAAAACAAACATTTAGCCAGCGAAGGAAGAGGCTGCTCTCGGTTGCTGAGCCAGGACAGGCCCAGTTCCCTCCCTCCTGGGGCACGCAGGAGTGAACCCCAGCCCTCCTCACCGTGGCCCGAGCGCACTGGGAGTTTCCACTCCACCAAGTGGATGGGAAGGCCTTTGGCGGCTGCGGGGACCCCAGGGCTCTGCCCAGACACTGGAACATCCCGGCTGGAGCGAGGAGAGGAAGCCATAGAGAGCAGGGGGCTTCAGGAGTACTGGCGAGGAGGCCCGGCAGCAACAGGGTGCCTCACCAAGCGCTTATTGACCACCAGTAGTATACCAAGAATTCAGAGACAAAAGCACTTTCCAGCTGGTGAGGGCAGCAGGCACAGGGGAAGATGATACTGAGGGAAGCCCAGGAGCATGTGGGCCCTCTGCAGAGGAAGTCAGAGAAGGCTCCCTGGAGGAGGGGGCACCTGAGCTGAGCACTAAGGCACAAATTCTGCCAGGGCAGAAGAGAATCTTATTAACCTCACCCCTCCCCGTCCTGGAGCCAACACTCAGTGCGTAGATGAGCGAGCGAGTGAGAAGGAAGGAAGGAAGGAAGGAAGGAATCAACTGAAACATCTAAAGTCTGAAGTCTCAAGGTCCAGACTGCAAAATCCATCTTCTCACCCCTCCGCTATGAGCTCTCTTCACAGAGCTGGGGCTTTGCTCCCATTTGATACCCAGAGACTCTGAAGCCAATTTGCGTGGGTTCAAGAGCCAATTCAGGCCCTTACCAGCTGTGCGACTTTGGGCATGTTACTTAACTTCTCTGCGCCTGGGACTCCATTTTCTGTAAAATGCAGGTAATAATACTGCCTGTTCAAAAAGTTTTCGAGAAGACTGAGCGAGTTCAGATAAGTGCTTAGAGCAACGTCGGACACGCAGTCAGTGAGAGCTAAGGGAATGTCGATATCCTTTAAGTTCTAACTTCTCCATTAGTTACTCACCCTCTTATTCATTCACTGATTCACTCTCTCGTTCAGTCCCCCACTCACACACCCCTCCCTCTTCACCAGTCATTTGTTGAGCAATCTGCATGCCCAGGCCCTCTCCTCTATGCCTTCGGAGCCCCCTTTGCCAGTCCTGGATGGTGCCCACCTGCTGCTAATTACCATACCAACTTCCTTAATCCCTCCCAAACCCAAAACAAACAAGAAGAAGCTGTCTGGAGCAGGGGTGACGCTAAGAACCAGGGTGTGGGCACTGGGCCTCCAGCACGTGCCTCTTGGCCAGGGGTCATTACCCAGAGCTGTCTCAGAGAAAGCCAGGCCCCCTAGTGGAGGGGGGGTGTGTGCCAGCAGAAGCCCTCCGCAGGGCGGACTTGCCCAGGCCCCTCTCCGACAGGCTGGGTTCTTCCAAGTCCCAACCTCACCCAGCCAGCGGCCCCTGCAGGGCCCACTTCCTACACACCCCTCAGGCTCCTTCAGGCCAAGGGCCCCAGACCTGGTACTCAAGCCGGCTCCGCCCAAGCCAGGAACCTGGAGCTGGTGGAGGTGAGAACACTGAAGCTCAATCCCATTTCACAAGCGCACAATTAGAGCTACGTGTTGAGCATAATGGTTGCATGCTGATTAATGTTAGATGGGCAAGCAGAAGGTTCCACAGCTTCCTTCTTCCCCATAGGCCCTGAGAGAACAGGTCATTCAAGGGAAGAGACTGTAAAACAATTTCCTGAACACCTCCTGCAGGCCGGGCACCCTGCTGGGCACTTTCGATCTTTTTAACAGCATGGCAAGTGGGGGTGATAACTCGAATCTCATCAATGGGGAAACCAAAGCTCAGAGAGGTCAAGGGATTTCCCCGAGGCCACACAGCCAGTAAGCGTGGTTCTCGAATTCACACCCAGGTCTTCTAACACCCCACTCAAGCCTGGCATCTGGGGAACTGGAGGGAGGCTGGGTTTGGGCATGAGGTGATGTTTGGGCCAGAGGGTGGGGCAAGAGAGGAGAGGCGGTGCAGGGCGGGTAACGGGAGCCTGGCCAGGTCCAGGGCTCCTGGGCAGGCCCTGTTGGGCCCTGGATGCAGCAGGCTCGTCCTGTAGAGCTGCCAGGGTGATACCGGCCTTGATCTGCCAACTCAGCGATTGCATTGGTTCCTGGAAAACAGCAGAAGAGGTGAGGGTGTCCAAGAGGGAGTCGCCTGTAAGGGGAAAGGGGGTGTGGGCACTCCATCCTGCCCTGGAGCTCCTCCCCGAGCCAGTCACTATGTCCTTGCCTCCAGGTGCTTGGGCCAGCCCTCCGCTGCCTGCTTGGACCCCAAAACCCCTGACTGCGGAGCAGAGTCCAGGGTGTCACAGGGACCCTAATGACCAGTGCCGCCAGCCACCTCCTCAGCCAAGCAGTACAGCCTCCCAGGGCACGTCCACACCTGCCTTCTGCAGCACCTTGTTTTGCCCCACCCTAAAGGGGGCAGGTGTAGACGGGCACTGAGGTAAGGTGGATATGACACCTTTTGGTGTCACTCTTCTTTGGAGGATGCCATGGGTCACAGCTTTAGGGACACCAAAGACCTCTGCTGAGTCAGGTTTGAGGCATCTCACTGCCCCACTGGGGACTTCACACGGGATCAGAAGAGGGGCTGGGTCAGGAGCACCCCCAACCCACAGGTAGGAGGAAGTGCTTGTCACACCCTGGAGGGGATAATAGGATCATCCTCACGAGAGGCAGGACATGACAAAGAGAGGGAGGGTACGGGCATCAGGAGGGCCAGGCAGAGGGCCTGTGGGCGTCTCCGCTCCCCCCTCTAAGCATCAGTAGTGTGCTGGTAAATGATTAACAACCGGCTCTGTGCTGGGCGAGGACGCATTGCCTGGGGCTGATGTCTATAGTGTAAACACTCCTAAGTGGCCAGTTTCCAGCACCAGCTTGACATCACTGAATGAAGCGCTGGGAAGAGCCGTTCGAGTGTGCTCTCTCAGCTACCCATCGCGGTCTGCCCACCATGCAGAGTTGCTGTGAGAACCGAGGGGGGCTGGGGACAGCTGTGGACTTTGTGAGCAGAGCAGGCTGCCATGGCAGAGGGCTTCAGAGAGCAGCCCCTGGCCCCCAGGCAAGCGGGCCAGGATTCAAAGAGGCTCTGTCTCTTACTTGCTCTGCAGCCTCAGGCAAGTTCATTCCCCTCTCTGAGCTTCGGTTTCCTCCTTTGTAAAATTTGGATGATACAAATAGAACGTGCTGAGAGGGTCGGGTCAGAGGAGGCAATCAATGCTGATGATGTGGCAGGCAAAGTTTAGTACCCCGCTGGCGGTGGCGGGTAGTGATTTTCGTAGTAGGAGGTGGTCTCCAGAGTCTCTGGGGACAAACATTTTTCAGTCTTAGGAGCCCACCCTTCCCCTTTACCCACTTTGGAGCAGCCTCAGAAGGAAGGGGCTCTGGGTCCAGTTTAGACAACACTCCCCCCCCACACACACACCTGTATTCAATAAGCCTGAAGCACCCCTGAGTGCCCCAGCACATGCATGCCAGGGCCCCCCAAAAAGGCAGAGAGCACTGCCCTCAAGGTGCCACCTGTCCAGTGGGAACACAGAGATGGTGACATGCCCTGTGACGCCACTGCCCTAGAGGCTGGGGCGATGGGGGCAAGAAAGGAGCCGCTGACCCACTTCCGGGTCAGCAGGGAGCTTCCTGGAGGAGGGGGCTGTGACCAACTCCCGTCTCGTTTGTCAGACCTTTTCCTCTCAGAGCTGAGGTCAGGGCTGTGGATGTGACCCTATTTCCCTGAACCCGGGCCCTCCCTGCGCCTGCCCCGCCTGCTGCCCTGTGTCCCCACCCACCCCCACAGCTAAGCCTCAGGAGGTCTCAACGCACTGGAATGTGAGAAACAGGTAGGGCAACACCCTCAGGACCCCTGGGTCCCAGCCCTGGGTTCTGCTGCCCCCTCATGGTGGGACTGGGAAAGATACTGTTGCCACTGGGGAAAACCAGGTAAGAGCAACCCCCACGAAAAAGAAAATGATGATATTCCCCGCAATTGATTTCCAAAGTACCTTCTCAGTCAGTCAACAGCAGCACAGAGTAGACTGAAATCAGATGGGGATTTGATTCAGTTTCCAACAGGTTATGTGACCTCAGGCAAGCCACACCCCCTCTCTGAGCTTCGGACTCCTCTGTGGAATGGGTGACAAAAACAGGGCTGCCCTGACTGGGTGGCTCAGTTGGTTGGAGCGTCATCCTGTACACCAAAAGGTTGCAGGTTTGATTCCCAATCAGGACGCATACCCAAGTCGAGGGTTCAATCCCTGGTCAGGGTGTGTATGGGAGGGAACGAATCTATGCTTCTCACATGGATGTCTCTCTCACTCTCTCTGTCTTCCCCTTACTCCCTCTCTAAAAATATAAATAAAAAAAATAAATTGATAAACATATCCTCAGGTGAGGATTTAAAAAAATAGGGTTGTTTTTTAGGACTGCGTGACCTAAAGCTTGGCATATAGGTTGAACTGAAGACAATAACGCCGCTATTGTCATCATTGTCATTGTAACACTTGCCAATTGGTCATATACCATTTCCCATTTGCATAATGCTTTTTGCAAAGTCCTTTCTCAAGGTGCCACATCGTTTGATCTGCATTATCACTGCCATTTAACAGATGAGGAAACTGAGGCTCAGAAAGGGAAGTAACTTTCCCAGAGCACCGCGGCTTGGAGGTTGTAAAACAGGACTGCAAGCCTGGTGTGCCTGGCTCCCACTCCAGTGCTCGCTGGCCCACACCCCGCTGTGGGAACTCTAACGCATCTGAGAATTCCCCGTGTCTTCATTGCCTCAGTTAAATAAGGGGGCATGGCCTCTGCCCCCGTCAGCCTCTTCTTCCATCTTCTCCCACACCCACACCACCATCTAGAATGCCCCAATCCTTCCCTCCCTCCTGACCACATCCTCAGCCCTTGGGGCAGCTCATTGGAGCCAAGCACTTGAAAGTGGCTTCCGAAGGTCATCCTGCCCATCCCCCTGCACCCCACCCAAGCAGGTGACTGTTCATCCTGTTCTTCACGCTGCTCGGGAAGGAGATTCCATAACTGCACTTCCTCCAGCTGCCCAGGTGTTTGCTACAGCTCCCACAGTCGGTAAAGTCTACCTTTTGTCTAACCAGAGTCCCCTCTGCCAAAGGTGCAGCCCATTTCCTTTTGTTCTCTCCCAGGAGTGTCAGAAATACAATCTGGGGAGGACACTTGAGGCCCAGAGAGAAGGACCCTGGAGGGGGAAGGATCAGTCAGGGCCAGGAAGTGAGAGCTGAACCCAGGTTCAAATCTAGGTCAGGGTGGCAAGAGTGGCCCAGCCAGTCTCCTGGTGCCCAGGGCGGCCTCAGCCCAGGTGGGGCAACCTCACCCATGGCCTGCAGGCACCCAACCCACCCCTGCCCCTGTGGCTCATAGCAGGGGCTGGAGTGGGAAGCAGAGCAGGTCTGAGGAGTGTGAAGAGCTCAGGCTCGGGGTTCACATGGAGCTGGGTTCAAATCCCTTTCCGACACCTCTGTACTGAGCACTGCCCTGGGCACCGGGGTCACAGCCAAGGTCCCATGGACAGAGCTCCTGTCCTCATCGAGCTCACAGTCCAGTGGGGAAGGTGGCTGTAAACAGGTTAATAAATGAATAAACAAGGAACCAGAGTGGTGAGCGGGAGTGTGATGAGACCCCGTATGTGAGCGTGATCAGGGAAGGTCTTCTGAGGTGGCATTTGAGCCGAGGCCTGAATAACGAGGAGCCAGACTTCAAGATCCGAAGGGAGAATACTCCAGGGAGATGAGCAGCCAGGGTGGACGCTGGAGATTGGAATGAGCTCGGAGTCTGAAGACCAGCTAGAAAGACGGTGGGGACAGCAAGCCTGCATGGGGCGCCCCCTCGTGTACCGGCTGGCTCAGTGCTTTGCTCTCGGATGTCAGTTTTCTTATCTGTAAAATGGGACCTCCAATACTGCTTACTATGGATGGGACAGACACACAGGCCTTGTCCCAGGTGGGTGGTCCACAAGCGGTACCTAGCATTTTATCGTAGCTCTAGTATCATCTCCTTCAATGGCGTCCTTCAGGGTTTAATTTCCACATGGTCCCCAGCCCAAGGCACCCATACCAAGCACACAGGGCCGCCCAACCAGTCAGTCAGGTATGGAAGTGTTTTAGGTTTCTCCAAGTGCACTGCGCTTCACAGTTTATAAAGCATTCCCTCTGACCGCTCCTTTGCCCTTCAAAGTTAAGTTGCTGTGGCAACCCTTGAAGTCAGTCCTGGCAAAGGGTCTGGCAGTCCCTGGCCCACAGCAGGTGCTCAAAGAACGTCAAGTCCGAGTCCTGCCACTCACATCCCCTTGATGAACTTTTAAATGCCAAAGGCCTCGCTTACTAAACTTCCTCCATCGGAAGAAAGGATCATTTTCCAACCACACAGGTCCCTAAGCCCGGAAAGCCTGAGCTCACAGCTCAGCGCTGTTGGCATCGGAAGGCAATTCCATCAAAAGCCAGAAAAATTATTGGAGCAGGAAGGGTCTTTGAGCCCTCCCACATGGAAGTAGAGCAGGAGCAGGCCAAGACCAAGCTCAGGTCGAAGATGTAAGCCATTGACTTCTCTCTTACTCACTTCTCAAGCCGCTGGTTCCCAGAGGACAGATCCTGGGTCTTGGCTTGGTCATGTCCCTGACCTACCACCTCCATATCAGCTCTTGGGATGTAGCTTGGGTGGCGCTGCCTCCAGGAAGCCTGCTCTGACTTGCTCTGAGAACAGCCTTCTCCCTTATTTGCGTATCCGCAGCCCCAGGGTTTCTCCCACCAGGATACTGAGTAAAGTTTCTGTTAAGGTTTAACTCCCATGCGCGAAAGTACAGACCCTACGTGTGCAGCTCAATAGGTTGTCCCAAAATGAGCCCGTGTAAACAGCACACCAGTTATTACCCCTGCCTCAGGGTACCCCATCTTGACCTCAGGGTACCTCATCCTGACCTCTAGCTATCAAGGCGTCGGCCTGCTTTTGTACTTTATACAAAGACAATCACCTAAGAAGTCCTCTGTTGCGTCTGGCTTCTCTCCCATTCTGTGTACCTTTGTCCGCGTCCTCGCGTGTAGCTACGGATGGTTTATTCTCATTACTGTGTGGTGTTCCTCTGTGCGAGCCGACCACAGCCGATCCACTTTCTCCCCGACGAGCATTTGGGTAGTCTCTAGTACTCTGGCAATGCACGCACAGTGCTGCTGAGAACACGCTACTTTGTGTCTTCTGAGGCACGTACGCGCGCATTTCCTTTGGGTGTGTACCCGGAGAAAGAGAAGGAATTGCTGGGTCAGTGTGTAGGCACATGCTCCGCTTTGGCAGATACGGCCACACTGGTTTCCAAAGTGGCTGTGCCAGCGCACACCCTGCCGACAGTACGGGAGAGTTCCTGCTACCCTACGTCCTCGCCAGCTCCCGAGGCTGCCTGGGAGTCCCCGTTCTGGGAACCAACAAAGGAACAAGTGCCTGTCTCCCTGCCGTGGGGCTCCACGCTGGTTGCCCCAGAGGCGAGTGCCTGGTGGCCTTTCTGCTTCGCCCTGAAACCTCAGTGTGCCCTGAAAACGAGCAATCAAATAAGATTTTTTTATAAGTTTCATTTCAGGATAAACTCTGAACAATAGGTTCAGGTAGCAGGAGAGCATGTTCCCGTCCGGTCTGGCACTGCGGAGAAGGGGGTTGGACCTGGGTGGGGATGGGGTGCTGGAAGCCATGGAGCTGGACCCCTAACGTTCCATGGTTGGGAGACTGGCTGAGCAGACAGGTTCAGGGGCCAAAACCCCTGCCACAGACGCACCTGCCCCATCTCCTGCCCAGGGCTACCGCACCCTCCTCCTCCTCCTGCAGCAAGCAAAGGCAGGGCCCTGGGTCCTTGGCCAAAGCCAAATACCAGGGCAGGGCCCCCTGGGCAGAGGCAGGTACCACCGAGAGAGGGGCCTTCCCAGAATGCCTTGCTTGGATCTACCTCCTGGGCAGCCGAGGAATAAGGGAAGTGGGCCGGGTGCACCTTGTGCAGCCCTGGCCTCCCTGCCCGGCAGCATGACCTCAAAGTCAGCTGTCCCGTACCCCAGCACCCAGGAATCTAGCCCAGACGCAGGTGCCAGACAGAATCCAGATACGCCAGGGCAGGCTGAAGGCTTGTTCCCTCTGCTCTGCCAGCCTCAGCTCTCCCCCTGCAGATTCAGCACTGGAAGAAGCACTGAGGCCCCTGGGTCCTCACTCAGTGTGGGAACCCAGTTCTTGGACTTCCTGAGTTCCTTAAATCCTCGAGAGACAGAGACCTCGCCACCTCACAAGGGCCCCCATGCTCTGGCTCTGCAGCTCTGACACAGGAAATGCCACCATTT
Organism: Mormoops blainvillei; assembly: GCA_004026545.1. NCBI lineage: Eukaryota > Metazoa > Chordata > Mammalia > Chiroptera > Mormoopidae > Mormoops > Mormoops blainvillei. Next base: position 51,334 of record PVJD01008927.1, read on the forward strand.
TTTGGTAACTTTTTTGGGGCCAGGCACTATGTTGACCTTCCACAGCTTATCTCGCAGTGGCTCCATGAGGTAGGTATGGTTCTCACCATGCCCATTTTTCAGAAATGGTAACTAAGGTCTAGAGCCATTGTCTTGCCTTAAAATCACACACACACACACACACACACACTTCCTGCCTCTGTCCGACAGGAGGGCCAAGAAGCAATGACATCTCAGGAGCAATGTACGCGCGCAGCACCCAGAGTTTCGCTCCCAGACATCACTCACCAGTAAAAGGAACGACACGCCCTAGTGAAATGACTGATTCTACCACTGAGGCAGGGAAAATACAAGATGAGCTCGGAGCATCTTACGGTGCCAGACAGTAAGGAAATGCTCAAAAAACAAAAGGATGAGAGTATGTCAAACACACACAGGAGTTAATCTGAAAGAGCTCCCAATGGCCCGAACTGGAACAATTTACACAACAACGTAAATACCTTAGGACTGAAATATAACCCAAAGGATAAGATAGATAAATGCACGGGTCCATGCTGATAGAAATAAATGATTGGTTAAATAAATTTGGGGGCGGGGGCATGAATCTCCCTTAGAGCAGAATTCCAAATTCTATGTGTAGATACGCCCCCCCAGGAGGTGAAGCCTGCCTCCCACCCCACCTCTTACACACTTTAATGTGGGCTCCACTTGCCTCCACAGGGCAAAGCCCAGCAGACACCAATTTAACCGTGTAATCAAGGTTAATATCACCAGAAATAAGTCACATGCCTCCTGAGATCACGTGATGAGAGGGGCACTTGGCCTCTGTGGTATTCTTGCCCCAAACCCATAATTCCTGTCTAGTCAGGAGAAAAACATCAGATTAAACCCAAACGGAGGGACAGTCTAACAAAACACTGGCTAGAACTCCTCAAAATTGTCAAGGTCATGAAAAACAGGGGAAGCCTGAGAAACTGTCACAGACCAGAGGAGACTAAGGAGGTGTGACGACTAAGTGCAATGTGGGTTCCCGAATCGGATCCTGGAACAGAAGGAGGATGTTAGTGGAAAAACTGGTGAAATCCGAATACAGTCTGTAGTTCAGTTAATAGTCATGTACCCATGTTGGCTTCTTAGTTTTGACAACTGTACCATGGTGATGTAAGATGTTGACAGCAGGGGAAACTCAAAGCAGTGTATGGAAATCTCTGTACGATCTTTGCAACTTTTCTGTAACTAAAAGCCTTATTAAAAATGAAATCACATGGGTATAAACATTTGAACCAGAATTTAGATTCAGAATGTGCCCACCTCCTTAGCTTGCACACCCCCCGCCCCCCGCCCCATCTCCTGTTAGAAAGTCACCCCCAAAGCCTTCCTCGTGGGCATGAGCTTCTCCCCACTTGCTCATGTTTATCCCCTGGGATCATCCCAGCTCATATTTTCTTTGCCCCACAATCTCCTTTCGAGGTCTGAAGGATGCTCCCATCCTTGCAAGTGTTCTCTATTCCCTGGTCCTTCTACTCTCTTGGCTGACTTAGATTCCAATGCATTGGCCTCCCCAGTATTTACCCCTCCTTGGCAAGAGCCACGGGTTCCCCTTGGGGATCCATAGGATTTCAGGGCACACAATTCCCCAGCCTGGCTCCTGGGATGGAGCGCAGGTCCTAGGCTTAGGGTTATCAGCACACACCACCCCCTGGCCTCCGTGATCAGCCCTGAGGTGAACCAAGCTGGTCCAATCAGAGAGCATCCCAGGACTTCGGGAATGTGCACACACAGTTCTCCTCTTCCATGTTGGGTGTGAAGAAGCCCCCTGGGGGCCTTAGGATGAACTTGATGCCAAGAACAACAGAGTTGAGAAATGCGAAGGGCTGGGTCCTCAGTGACAGCAATGAGCTACTGGATCGAGCCCTGTCTGAAGCCCACCCTGACTCTACACTTCTCCGTCGTGAGACCTGTGGTAGACTGAGAAAAGGTCTCCCAAAATACATCTCCATTCTGATGCCTGGAACCTAGGAATGTCATCTCATATGATAAAAAAAAAAAGGTGTGGGTCTTTGTAGATGGGATTTAAGTTAAGAACTATAAGATGGATTGCTTTTTTCCAAAGATTTTATTTATTTCTTTTTAGAGAGATGGGAATGGAAGGAGAGAAACATCAATGTGTGAGAGATACATAGACTGGTTGCCTCTCACACGCCCCCAACCAGGGACCCAGCCCGCAACCCAGGCACGTGCCCTGACCGGGAACCAAACCGGCGACAATTTGGTTCACAGGCCAGCGCTCAATCCACTGAGCCAAACGGGCCAGGACTGCAAGATGGATTTACGTTAAGAATTAAGAATCTGGGTGGGCCCCAAATGCAATCACATGTATCCTCGTAAGAGGGCGGCAGAGGAAGATTTGACACAGACACTGTGAGAACGCAACGGCCACCAAGACAGAGACTAGAGGGTTACAACTGCCAGTCTCGGAATGCCAGCAGCCGCTGGAAGCTGCACTAGTCAAGGAACGATTCTCCCCTAGGGCGTGTCTCCGCCACAGTATGGGGCCTGGGCCTCCAGAAACCTAGATTTTGGCCCAGTGATGCCAATTTCAGAGACTTCTGGCCTCCAGAACTGTGCGAGAGTAAATTTCTGTCGTCTACATCATCTAGTTTGCAGTAATTTGTTACAGAAGCTGTAAGAAACAAGTACCAGAACTAATAAAGTCTCTTTAATGTTTAAGCCTATTTGAGTCTGCTATTTCATTAACAGCAGCCCAAAGCGGTCTGATACACAGCCCCTTTCTCAGCCTCCTCTGGTTAAGACGGGAACTCTACAGATGGACAAATCCCAATGGGAGGCAGCCCGAGGCCCTCCTGATCTTTAGCTGGGGGAATGGGGCTGGGTGGGGGCAGCATCAGACGGCTCACAGACTCCAAGCGAAGTCATGAAGGGAGTTTATTTACAGACAAGTCACAACCAGGGCCCACACAGGCTCTGGCCAGAAGACCCCAGATACATATAGGCCCCAGGACCCATTAGTACCAGAGCCTTTCCCAGCCAGGCCCCTGGTAAAGGGATCAAGGGTCAGGCAGGGTCAAGGACATGGAAGACAGAGGACCCCAGTCCTTGCCAGATATCAGAGGTCACCTGCTGTGGATCCCCTGCCAGAGGAAGACACCGCCTTCGGCCCTGAAGAGTGGACACTGAGAAGCATGACAGCTCTACTCTCGATGCCCGGCCACAGAGCAGAGTCCCAGCAGCAGCGGCCTGGGGCATGGAGACACTGGAGGCCCCCTCCAGGCCTGTCTGGGAGCCGGGTATGGAACTGGTGTCCCAGGCCACGGCTGCCCATCATGCAGGAGGCTCCCCAAGTTTGCTGGTAGCACTTGTGATCCGCTTATTCTCCCGGAGGTTTCGGAGGCGGGCACTGAGGCTGCTGATCTCCTCCACGTAGGCCTGGGGCACCCACCCCTTCTCACCATCTGCCAGGCGGACCCCCTCCAGCCAGCCTGGGGGCACACAGGCCAGGAGCAGCATCAGTGGCATCAGAGGGACACCAGGGCCAGGTCTGTGAGGGAAGACCCCCTAGGCCCTGATGCAAGCCTCGTCTGCACCCCTGGGGCTGAGGTGACGTCATCTCAGCATCTCCCCGCTCCAGGAACAACCCTGCCTCTAGCAGTCTCATAGGGGAACTTCGGACCTGTCTTTTCTGACATCCTCAGAGAAGGGTATTTTTCCACTCTCCCCCGTCAGCCACTCTCGATCCTACATCTTTATAAGTAGGAAGTTCCCCCTCTTGTCTAACTGCATTCCTGCATGCTGTGACTGGTTGATCAATGTTTGCATGTTTTCCTGTGATGTCTCAGCCATCTAGCTACCTTCTGCTCATGCAAGCCCCTTCAGGGAAGCCTTCCCGGAGGGTCCCTCTCACCATCGCTGGTCCGGGTCCTCACTGCCAGGATGTCAGTCTTCTCCAAGGTCAGCTCGTCCGGCTGTAGCGCCTTGTATGTCCTGACACACTGAACCTGAGGGCGGTCTGACAGCCCAAGAGAGGCTGAGGGAGTCCCCAGAACATGACGGGGTGGGCAGGGAGGGGCAGTAGGAGGAAGTAAGGGGATGGGGCGGTGGCCATTGATGCTTCTTTCCCTCTGCCCCTCCCTAGCCCACCCTGGACACTCTTTTCCTCTCTCACCCAAAACACAAGCCCTAGGAGAATCCAGTCCCTCCCCGCTTCAGTTACTGTTTCCGCGCTCAGGGCTCCTTGCTCCTAACCTCCAGGCCAATGCCCAGCTGCCCCAGACCCTCCCCACAGAGCAGTAATGGTCCCTGCATGTGCCCCCTAATGCTACTCTGGTGCTCCCTCCAGGCCATCCTCCTTGGCTGCGATTCAAGCCACATCACTCCCCCATTTATAATGCTCTAGGGCTTCCTGCTCCTCTTAGAAAAAAGCACAAAGTCCTCCCTGCAGCCTCAAAGCCCAGCGTGGTCTTATGTTGCCCCTTGCTAAACTCATCTCCTCCCCTCTTCTTTCCCTCTCCCCCTTGCTCACATGAAGCTCAGCCACACTGGTCGCACTGATGTTCTTCACACACTCTAAGCGCCCTCCTGCCTCAGGGCCTTTGCACTGGCTGTTCCTCCTACCAGGAGCGCTTTGCCCCAGGTTTTTTCCTGGCTGCCCCTCCTCATCCTTCAGGGCCTTTCCCTGAACACCTCTTTGGAATGGGAAGCTCGACCACCAGCGTAAACAAGGTCCGTGGCTCAAGCCAGAGAATCTGTTCCAGTCCAGGCCCTCAGCCCTTTCTACCACACTAGGTGGGCTGGTAGTATTGGGTGAACTTGGACAAGTCACTTTACCTCTCGAAGCTCTGTTTTCTAACTTGCAAAATGGGCTTCTGTGGGGATGAAATGGGGGGATGTACAGGCTTTGTCATCTCCCACGTGCTGCCTGTGCCTATGGGGGACAGCCTGTCCTATGTAAATTCTTCCTGTCCTTCAAGCTTCTGCAGAGCCATCCCTGCCTATCCCAGGCCAGTGGATCCCTCTCCCTGGAAGCCCCGCTGGCCAAATGGCACCCGGGGTTGGAGGGCAGGGGGAAAGCATCGAGGTGCCCAGCCCAGGGGATGTGGGCCTTGGAGGGCAGAGGGTGGCAGGCTGCTACCTTCCCCCTCGCTGATGGCCTCCTTGTCCTCCTGGGGGCTGGAGGGGCACATGGCGGAGATCCATCGCTGCTTCTCACTTCTAGGAAGGGAGGCTGAGTTATCGCAACATGCAAACTGCATTTTCCCAGGGCTGGGGTGGGGAAGCAGCTAGGAGAACACGGAGTAATGTCCAGACTCGGGACCCAGGCCATGTCTTCCCCAAGCCCAGGACACACCTCCCAGCCCTGTTCCCATAGCCCCGCGCCCTACCCAGCTCCGAGCAAAAGAACAGAACAGGCCCAGAGCCTGTTGGGTGCCGGTTCTGCCCATGCCCTGAGGCCAGAGGAAAAAGGCCCGTGCCTGGCCAGGCGGGGTCCTCTCTCCCCATAGCCAGGCCCACTCACTCTGTCTGTGCCCTCAGCAGGAACTGGTGCTTCGCATGCTGCCCATGGAGGAGCTGAAGGAGGAACACGTGGCCAGGGATGCCCTGAGGCTTTAGGCTCAGGTCCTTCACCTGCAGCTCGGCCATCTTGGCATGGACGAAAACGGCAAACTTTCCCAGCCTACAGGACAGGGGCAGGCGAGGTCAGCCAGGCCCTGCCCTCAGGACTCAGGACCAGCCAAGTTCTGATTCAAGGGCGAAGGGGTCATCTGCCCCTCTAGAACCTTCCCCAAGGAATCCTGGCAGCGCAGGGCACTGCCTCCCTGGCAGCCGACAAAGTCCACAAAAGGAATCGGGAGCTCTGTTCCTGCCAGGTCGCTGACAGGTGGAGGGTGAGGAGACCAGCCCCTGACGGGAGGCATGCTATCACCTTCTCTCTGAGCCTCTGCCCCGAGCCCGTTCTAAGAGCCAGCCGGGCAGAAACTCTGATAAGACCGCTGCACTGTTTAGTGTCTGAGTCACTAACTGGCCTAGAAGTTGGACTTTGTCTCTTGTCCTGCTGTTTGGTCCAATAACCACTTGCAGGAAGGATGGGTGGGTTGGAGCGGGGCGGAATCTGAGGATGTTCCACAGGTTCCTTCATCTCAACCCATCTAAACAGAATTCAGTATCTCCCACTCCAAACCAGATCCCCTCGCTGCTCCCCATCCCAGTGAAAGACCCCACCAAGTTCCCAAGAGGAAACTCGGTCATCATTCTTGCTTCTCCTCCCTCTCCCTTCACCCCACACCAGCAGCTACATTCTATCTATCTCCTTACTGTCCCTGGAATCCGCCTATTCCCAAGCGCCCTACCACTTTTGGAGCATCTACTCTCACCTGGGCAATTGCAAGAGTTTCCGGTCTCCGCCTCCAGTCCATCCTCCAAGTTGGCCAAGAGTAAGATGCCACACCTCTGCTTAATTCTTCATGTTTCCTACTGCCCTCAGAAAGTCCAGCCTCTCTACCCTGACGTTCAACATTCCAACTTCCCTCTCTACGAACCCAGACCCATAGGTTTCATTTTTCCGCCAAGTGCACTCTGCTCTTATACCTTACCGCGACTTTGCTGTATCCTCACAAACTCCTTCCCTATCTGGAAAGCTCCTACTTATCCTTCAGAACCCACCTCACATGTCCCTTCCTCTGTGACACTTTATAGATTCTCACCCCACACCAGGGTATGCTACAGTATGAGTACACCCTTCCATCAAAACCCTGACCAGGTGGTTATCAAGATGTGTTTCCACCGGTCCGATAGCTCCCATGAGCAGAGAACAAGTTGCATTCACCTCTGTGTCCCCAGCACCCATCAGAGGGCCCAGTACAGAACAGGGGTTCAGTGATGCTTTATTGAGTAAAGAAGTAAATCAGAAATGAAGTCTCCCCATAGCAGAAGCTGTCCATTCTTCATCCCATCCAGCCTTAAGGCTTACCTCACTCAGGACATCGTCATCTTCCCAAATGTATAATGACCGCAGCTAACACTGAGTGAGCGTTCACTATGTGCCAAGCACATGCTAAGTTCTTTTCACATATTATTATTACATGAATCTCCCTACATAGTAGCCTCTATTTTACAGATGGAAAGCAGAGAAGCATTGTGGTTAAGAGCTGAGATCGGGCATCATACAGATCTGGCCTCCTCTTGACTCCTGTGCTTATCAGCTCCAAGATACTGAGAATAACAAGGGCACCTACTTCCCAGAGAGATACTTAGAGGACAAAAGGGAATAATCCACAAGGCACGCCCGGCACAGAACAGGCGCACAGCGAAGGTTGGCTGTTATCATCATGACTCAGGGCAGACTTGGGACTCCAGGGCTGTGCTCTGATGCTCTGCTCTAACTGACTTAAGCTCAGAGCTGCAAGCCCTCTGCACATAGTCCGGCTCTTCATTCTGGAAGATGAACTTGCCTTGAATCTCTGCTTTTCCTGCCAGAGCCTCCCAGGCTCAGGGTGCCCTGGCAACACTGTCTGGCGCAGGCCAGGGCTCCCAGGCTCAGTGATGGGCTGGTTGTGAGCCCATGAGGGAGGCAGAAGGGAGGCGGGCCCCACTCCACCTTCCCCCACCCCCTGCCCCGACTCACTCCTTCCGCCGGGAGAGAAGCAAGCAGTCATTGAAGAGGTGCAGGTAGACGGCCTTGCTGGACAGTTTCAGCTTGGCTGGGGGGGCGGCGGGCAGCGGTGCCAGCTCCACCAGCTCCCCGTGCCGTACCAGCCAGCGGGCCTGAGAGATCAGTGGGAAGATCTGGGAAGGTGGAGGAGGCAGGGCGGGGGACAGGTCAGGCCCCCGGCAGCAGGGCAGAGAGCGCAGGCCAGGGAAGGGGTGGGCAGAGATGAACTGGCCTGCAGCCCTCAGGGAAGGAGGAAACAAGAGCTGCCTTTGGGTGCCCGTCCCGCCTGCTATGGGCACGCACCTTGCCCTCAAAGTGGATCTTCTTGCTCAGGTGGATGAGCTCCTCCGTCCTCTTCATGGTCTGCACACTGGCGTTGCATTCTTGCACCAGCTGGGGAGGCCGTGGGGGGGTCACCTGCAGCCCCACAACCCCGGCTCCCAGAGCCCAGCCTGAGATTCCCACGTGGGGACCAGGAGCTCTGAAGGCTGGGGCTCTTTTAGAGCCTCACGGGGGCTCCTGGGCGCCTGATAGCCCCTGCCCTGCCGAGCTCACCTCCTTGAGTGCATTGAAGGCCTTGGTGGCCATGTCTTCATCTTCAGAGCCCTGTGCTGTCCGCTTCAGGATGTTCTAGAGGGTGGGGTTGGTTCAGGGAGGCAGGCTACGACCTCCCTCCATGATCCTGCCCACCCAGGGGTGCCCAGAAGGGGCTGTGGAGGGCACGGAAGCCTCTCCTTCACCAGCCCTCGCTGCAGCCTGATGCCTCCCCTCTAGGTACCTCCACCAGCATCTTGAGGCGGGTGATCCTCTGAAATGGCAGGATGAGGAAGGAGGTGAGGGGCAGACGTTGGCACACAGGAGACTCTTCCAGGCGAGCCAGGATGCCAGGGAACTTGGGGTTCTCCAGGCTGGAAAATGGGAGGAGTCTAGGGTCACAATGACCCAGCCATCCCATTGGTTCTTCAGGTGCTTTCTCAGCACATCCTGCATTCTGGCCACAGATCGCTTTTCAGGGACCCCACCCCCACCCCCTCAGGTCACCTTTCCTCACCCAGTCCTCTGCACCTACTCCCACCTGAGAATCCCTTTATCCTCCCCCCTTTCAGAGTCCCCAGCCCTACAGCAGCCGCTGGTAGGTGCGCTCTTGGTAGGCCTGGTTGGTGACGTAGGGCAGGTAGACACGGCGGAAGGCCGGGCAGTGGCGCAACACAACGTCACACACACTGAAGCGCAGTACATCTGCCTCTAGTCGCTGCTCCAGGTCCTGCAGGAACCTGAGGGGTCAGCAAGGGGTCAGGGCCAGGGTGAGACCCGAGACCTGGGAGCCTGGCCAATCGCAGGCTCGGTCCCCTCCCCCAGCCAGGCCAGGTCAGTCCCTCACCTCTCGCTGGTGCTCTTGACCTCAGGCAGTTTGGAGAACAACCACTGTTTGTCCTGCGCCCCCAGGCACTCACTCAGCTCAGCTGAGCCTAAGAAGTGGTCCACGGCCACCGACAGGCTGTGGATGTATGAGGCCTCGGACGTGATCAGCTCAAACTTGGCCTGAGCAAGGGCGGATGCGGGGTTGAACTTGCCGGACCAGCCCACCCGGACGCCCTCTCCTCTCATAGCCCCCACCCCAAGCCCGGAACACCACCTCCTTAGACACAGCCTCACCCCGTGTTCCCGACCCCATCTCTAGCCCCATCCCTGATCTGGTGCCTGGTGGGGTTTGAGACCCATCTCCTGCCGCGTGCAAGTTCAAATCAACCTGAAGCCCTAGGTTTAGCCCCTATCCCTGCACTTCGAGCCCTGCCAGTCATCGATAGCCCCGCCTGGTCCCTCCGCCCACCACGCGATTCCGCTCCCTTTGGCTCTGAAGCTTCCCAGTCCTGGTTTTCAGTGATTCCCTCTGGTCCAGCCTGAATCCTCCCCTCCTCTGGCCCTGCCCTATCCTAGGCCTCGCCCCGTTGGCCCCGCCTCCCGCCCAGCTTCTCCACTGGCCTTTTGGCTCCAAGGCTCCTCCTTCTTCGCTTGCTGCCAGCCCCGCCTTGTCAGGTCCTAGCAACCACCTTCGGAATTACCGTCCCATCGGTATCGCCCTCCTGTGGCGCCCCAAGTTCCCCACCAACTGCAGTTTGCTGTCTTGCTAAGTCTCAGGACCGGGTACTCCTGGCCTCGCTCCTTCGGTTGCCCCACCCCCTCTGGATCTCAGGACCACCTCCCACGACTGGCAGCTCTGCGAGCCCCGCCCCGCCCCTCCAAGTCTCCGCCAGCACCTCCTGCAATTTGCAGTCGCGCAAGCTCAGCGTGGCCAGGACGCCGCTCCCGCGCACGTCGGGGATGTCCTGCCACAGCGAGAAGGTGGAGCCTCGCGCCGAGCGCTGCGCCCGGAAGGAGCTGCTTGGGGAGAGGTTGGCGCGCGGCGGCCCGGGCCCCTCCTCCGCGCCCTCGGCCTCGTCGCCCGGGCCCTCCTCCTCGCGCTGCTGCCGCCGCAGTTCGCGGGCGCTGGCCACGTCGCTGTATTCCTGGTAGAGGACGGCTGGGCGGGGAGAGGGGCAGGGAAGGGCTGTGGGGCGCCCGCCAGCCGCGGCCCGGCGCCTCCCGGGCTCCCCCAAGGGCCCGCCTCGCTCAACAAGTCTTTCCGAAGGTCCGGAAAGCGGGACACAGTGAATTCATTCATTCATTCATTCACTCATTCATCTCAGAAACACTGCTTGAGCACCAACTGAGTGCTAACCGCTGTGCTGGATACTGAAATTCAGTTCCCTCCCTCTCCAGGGATCCCTGCCACTCAACTCTCAGAACCCCAGTTTCCCAGGTTTCCCAAACCCCTGGCCTCTACCACCATGACCCCCTCTCACATACAGTTAAGGAGGAACCGTGACTGTCGTCGCTCGCTGGCGCTTCTGGAACCCAGAGCCGGGTCTTCCTGTGATTCCAGCCTAGGGAAGAGAGAATGTCAGGGCTCTTTTTTGCCTGATTCGCCCCCGCCCCCAGACCCGATCAGACCCCATCACGGAGCGGGAGGTGGTACCTGGACTCAGGCCAGTTGCCATGGCCCCCGCTTGGGTCCACAGGAGCTGCCATCGCCACACTGTCCACCCTCATCTCTACACCGCGCGACTCCCTTCCAGATGCTTTCCCTGGAGAGGATGAGAGCTGAGGGTGGGTGGCCTAAAGAGAGCGGCCCTGGGCACCCACGCGCCGCACTCCAGCTGACCCCGGCACCCAGTCTCAGGTGTCCAGTGAGTGAGCCTTGCTCCACCCTGCATCTGGTTCATGGGCTGCTCTAAGGGCCAAGGGGAAGAGCAGGTACCTTCCCGGGCTGCTCCACTGCCTGACCCTTGGGTCAGCGCCCTGGCTGCTGAATTCCGCCCCAGGCGCAGGGAAGAGTGCAGTCGAGTCATCAGCTCAGAGGCTGAGAAGCGCCTCCGCTCAGGCCCCTCAAGGCCCACTCGGCTGGGCCCAGACAGCTCTAGTGACCTAGGCTCCTCTGCGCTCAGGGACTGCTCTGCCACCTGGCCAGGCTCAAGGAAGACGGCATGGGCCTCTTCACGCTGGTACACCCGCATCTTGCGCCCTGCAGGTGGGGCGAGAAGACAGGCTGCCGTTCACTGGGGTCTCGCCCCCATGTCCTCTCTGCTGCTGCCCTGTGGCCCTGGGCATCTGGGCAACATGCCCAAGTGAAAGGGCAATGTTTCTGCCGAGATCTGGTCCCCAGAGAAATGAATTCGACAAGAGGGGTAGAGAGAGCACAGTGCCTGAATGCAATGGGGAATAGGTGGGGAAAGGGCCAGGGACACCAGGACAGCCACCCATTTGCTGTGTGACCTCAGGCAAATCATCCGCCTTCCCTGAGCTCCAGTTCCCTATTGCTAAAATCTACCACTTGTCCTGCCTGTTTGGGGAACGCTGGGGCTTAGGAGTCCTAAAAAGCCACCCAACTTGTCCCCTATTCTCTCCACTGGGCCACCACCCCCTCACCCAGAGTAACTCACAGGCTGACTTCTTTTCTGAGCCATGGCTGGCCCGGCGCTGCGGCTGTGGGTGCTGGGGACTCCAGGGTCCCTCCAGAGCTGGGGGCTGCGCACTAGGACAATGTGGCCAGCTGCCAGCCCTGCTGGGCCTCATCCCCACACTGGTAGCAGTCTCGGTGTCTGGGACTCCTGGGGATGGCGGCCATAGCAGCCCTTGGAGAGGAGCAGGGGTCCCCAGGGACCAGCGGCTGCCAGGAGCCTGCAGCTCCTCTGGGGTGACAGGAAAGAGATCCAGACACACAGGGCTCGGGGGCTGCAGGGTGGGCAATTCCGCAAAGGATAGACTCTCCTGCTGGCATACAGCTACTGGGTGGCGGGCAGTACCAGGTGGCCCAGCCAGGTGGGACGGGAGGGTGGCAGGTGGCCCACAGTCCATTCCTCTTTTGCTCTGCCACTCACCTGGGCCTGCAGGGGAGAAGGTATCAAAGCCAGACATAGGACAGCAGGGCTGACCGGTAAGCCACCATGTCCTGGAGGCCTGGACAAACAAACCCCTGTGTAGACACGTGTACACACACCTATACAAGCATGCTCACACACCCAGTTGCGTAGGAATAGCTAATACTAACTTGGCATTTAATGAATGACAGGCCGAGTGCTTCACACATATTATCTCATTTAATCCGCACAACAGCCCTGAGTCGATGCTATCATTATTCCCATTCTATAGGTGAGGAAGGTGAGGCGCAGAGGTTGTTTGGCGAATCGTGGACGCAGGGTTCAAACCCAGGCAGTCTAGCTCCTGAGTCTTGCTTTAAACTGCCTCGTATGTTTTCTAATTCTCACTGACATAGGATCAGATGTACGGACATACACACTGTCACACAAATCCATGTATGTTTCATGTACATCCACACCCATTTTCTCCCAGGTATACATATTGACACACAGAGTTTCACAGCTACACTCAGACATTTCACATCCACAGGCTCACACATTCACGCCACACACACACACAACTACACATTGTCACACACACTGACGCATCAGTCACTCACAAACCCACTCAAGCTTTCTCACACTCCCGTACCGTTCGCACTCACTCACCAGGATGCAGACACAAACACACAGGCCCAGAAGTCCAGGCTTTGGTTTTGCCCAGCCTCCCTTCCCATGCCCAGAGTTGCAGCCTTCAGTGCTGAGTGGTGCCCACACCCATGCCAAGCTGGCTGGGAGGGTCACGGACTAGCAGGCGTGCCACCACGCAGATCGGGCTGGGCCCTCCCAGGAGAAGGACAGGGAGGTGTCTCAGCCCCCCAGCTTGGGGTGAGGAGGGCTTCCTCCCTACCCCAGCTCCCAGCCCAGGCATCAGGCCAGGCTGCAGGGATCCTCTCTGCGTAGGCAGTCACCCCAGGGAGGCAGCCGAAGCCTCAGGGCAGGCCTAATGATCCAGGGGTCCAAGCTCCCACAGCCCTCGCTCCATGGCCCTCCGCTGGCTGCCCTCCTACAGCCCCTCACCTCTCCAGACGAGGCCCGCTGCTGATGTTCGACTGCTCCGGCAGGGGAAGCCCTCTCTCTGCCCAGCTGGCTGGGGGAGATCCCACCCAGACAAAGAGTTTGATTCATCAAACCCTGTGGTGAGGCAGGCGGTAGGGAGGGAGGGAGCAGGCAGCGGCTGGGCGGGGGCCTACCCTAGCCTGGCCTCGCGGTGGGCAGGCCGGGCAGCAAGGATCCCCCCCGCCAGCCCCGGGGGCCCCTCAGGCCAAAAGGGCAGTGCCCAGCCTGGCAGGGCCAAGAGGCCCAGGAGACAGAGACCGAGATAGAGACCTGGAGAAACAGAGACTCTTTAGACACCAACTTAGAAACTGAGACCCAAAATGCTGGAAACCAGAAATCACAGACACTGAGACATTCAGGGACACAGAGATGGAGACAGAAAGAGACACTGAAAATTTCAGACAGACCCGATACTCAGAGACAAATGTGAGGCCCAGAAAAGCCCAGGGAGACAGATGGACGAACATTTCATGCCCTGCGGGGTTGCCAGCCCAGGGGGGAAGCCAAAAATGAAACGGTTACAATCTAAGTTGGCAAGAGCAGAACCAGAGGAACCACGAGAGCAGGGTGCTGGGCTCAACTCGACCTGAGCATCCCAGGAAGACTTCTTGGAGGACGTAATAGCTAAACATTCTGACTGAAATACCTAGGGACCTAGTACACCAGATAGGGAGACAGCCTTGGCCTGAGAGAAACAGTGACAGTGTCAGTGACCTAGGGAGAGAGCGGAGGACCCACTGGGGACAGCTGGATCTGTGACTGGGTCCTGTTCTCTCTGCACGGCCCCTCTGCTCTTCCCCTGCTCTCTTCATCCCCTGCCTGGGTAGGGGTGGGGCTACCTCTAAGGGACAGTTACTGTGCCCCACCGTGACAGCTTTAGCTTGTGCCTTAAACCTCTATCCATCTAAACAAGTATCTCGATTTTCTCATCTCGTCAATAGGATAGTCATGCCAACTTCACAATGCTAATATGAGAATTAAGGATAACATAGTGGGAGCTTTGTCATCGAGAGTCACTCTTCTGAGTATTATTGTTAGTCTTTCTCCAGTTCGGGAGATGGCCTGGGCTATTACACAGATGAGGAAACTGAGGCAGTGAGGGTGTGACACACCCTGCTTTGTAGAAGCATCTGGCAGGAGACGTGGGACCGCTGTCCACCAGACAGGTAGGTGTCTTTCTCTCCAGGAATCAGAAGTCCTCAGCACAGAAGTCCCACTTACTCTTGTGGGCACACACGTGCAAGAAATACACACATGCAAGAATACATGCATGCCCCTGCTCCCTTGTATTCTGGGAGATTTTCTCCACTTGGGTTCTGGAAGCACCTGAAGAACAGGAAGGAACCCCTCCACCCCTCTGTCAGTTGCAGAGATAAATGAGCAAAACATGGAGCCCTTGGGGCAGGAAGAACCTCCTAACGCTTCAGGGTAGAAGGCGAACGTCAGGTGGTGGTGGTGGAAAGCTTTCTAGGGGGGATGGAGCTGGAGGTAGGTCTCTAGGGAGGAAGCCAGGGTCCAAGCCAGGGAATGACCCCTCTAGCTTTGCTGCCTGTCCTGTGACCTTCCAGGGGTACGGCCCACTCAACCTCAATGCTGGGGACCCAGGGGGCGCAGGGCTGTGTTTATACTGTGTGTAGCTCATCGCTGCTGGAAAGGAAAAAATCCTGCAGAAAAGACCTGGCCAAGGGAGCAGGGACATTACCTGCCCAAGACATGACCACAGGGTGCTCCAGGGCCCATTAGGCCAGAGTCATTCTGGAACCCACAGGGGAAAGCCCCGCTAAAGTTCAAGGCCCGGTCTGGACATGGACAAGCTGAGTGGTCTTATGCCCTGGCTGGTGTGGCTCCCCGGAGCCAAGTCGTTGTCTGTCCCTGGGCCTCAGTGTCCCCCTCTGTAAAGTACTCCCGAAGGCCCTTCCTGGCTACCCCTTCTAGGAAACCTGTGTCATCAAGAGTGTCTCTGCAGGCTGAGAAGGATGGGCAAGGGCCAAGAGTCCCATCCAGTGGGCACTGCTAATCACAGGACAATGGATCTCCTTGGCGAGACTGGCAGAGAGGGACCCTGGATACTACCATGGTCCGGGTAAAGCACCCCTGGCCTCCTGCGCCCAGATTTTCCCTACCCATTCCCTGGTGCCCTTTGCCCTGCTGCCCAGAGGAGCAGGGACCCTGCTAAGGCCCCTCAGCCCCTAAAGGGACAAAGCCAAGCCGAAGGTCATGGCTGTTAAGAGGACCCAGGCCAAGCAGCCTGTGGAGCCCCAGGAGGCTCTAAGTGAGTGCGGACCAGGACCACAGGCCGGTCAGGCAGCACAAAGGACTCACTCTGGAAGACTGGCGGGAGGAGGATGGGGCTGCTGGCAGCCGTGTGGGGCCCTACCTCAGCCAGGGAGCTCCGTCCAGCCTCCGGCACGGTCCAGGGCTCCAGGCCACCCTGGGGGCTCTGGGGTTGCAGCCAGGTCCTCAGGGGGCGATGTCAGCATGGCCCCTGAGCCCGGGCAATGCAAGCTCCTGGGTATTGTGTGGGGCAGGGAGGGGGGGAGGTGAAGGCGGAGGGAACCTTGCAGGCGGGCAGGCGGCTGTCTCAACGTGCCTGCTCCCCGCCCCCCTTCCCCAGAACCGGTTTGGCCAGTCTGGGGTACAAGAGGGGGGCTGGAACAATGAGAGTCCTATACCCAGGAGAGGCTCTGAAGGACCCCAGACCGATATCCTAAAGATGGGGAGGCACTGCCTTTCCTCCCAGAAGACAGGACACCCTCTTCTACTGCTTCCCAAACATGAGACATGCTCAGGAGTTTCCTTAGGGCTGGGGAGCATCGTGGGATCTTCACGGGGAACCTCTCAAGCATTGGGCTCCTCAGAGACCCTGAGAACCCCTCGGCGTGCCAACCCTCTCTCAGCCTGCTACAGCATCTCTCAAGTGGGAACACTCATCTCTATGGCTGGGAGACGCAAATCGGGAAGGTAGGTGATGTGATGCATCTGGCATCATCCTGGCCAGCCCTTCCAGCATCACCGCTCTTCATGAATGAACGATCTCACCGTCTCTAATGGCCTCCTCCACCAGGAAGCCTTCCCAGACTCTAGTCCACACCCAATGAGCCCTCAATAAACCAACCGAAATAGC
>PVJD01008928.1:0-67597 GCA_004026545.1 Mormoops blainvillei
TAGGTAAGTGTTGGACCAGACTCAGGGATGTCCTAGTGCTTATCGACCAGTATTAGGTATTGAACACCGCATCCTAATGTTCAATAAATAAAAGACATAACTGAAATTAATAGTTCTTATTTAAATTATTAACATTTAACAGATGTTCAAGGTTGCCAAGCTTCTCAGTATTCTCACAGTTATTTAGAAATTGAAGAAGGGAATATTTTATTGCTACATCTCTCATAATTTTATTAGTGCTTAAGTGATGTTTTGGGGAACACAATGACTACTTTAAAGTAATGAATCCTGACCTGGCCACGTTGCTCAGTTGGTTGGAGCACCATCCTGTGCGCCAAAAGGGTGCGGGTTTGATCAAAGTCAGGGAACACGCCTAGGGCGGGGGTTTGATCCCCCGTTGAAGCCCGTGCAGGAGGCAACCCATGGATGTTTCCCTCTCACATCATCATCTCTCTTTCCCTCTCTCCCCCTTGGTCCCCTTTCTCTTTCTCTTTTCCCCTCTCTCTAAAATCAATAAACATATCCTTGGGTGAGGAAAAGAAAGAAAAAAAGAAAGAAAAAAAGAAATGAATCCCAAATGGGATGTTACAGTAAATGCATATTCAAGAAGTTAAGTCTAGTGATTTTTGTCTTAATTTATTTTGACTATCTATAGCCAGTCAATTTTAACCATTTTTTAAAGTTGTGTTTCTAATGGAAAATTAGACATTTTAATTCTAATGGAAAATTTAGACATCTGTGTCGGGTTGAGAAAGGAGGCTCCCAAACCCTAGCTCCCCAGGGACTGAGCATGGCATAGCAGGAATCCAGAGATCCCAGGAAACCACACTGCAACACAGAGGTATCTGAGAGTCGATGGAACGTTGGGCCACCACACAGCCTCTGTGGTGAGGGAGGAGGTGACCTCCCCAGAGAAACTGCTGAGACGCACACTGAGCTCGCAGTTGTTTCTAGTACCCCCATGGCAGGGCCTAGGGACTGGGTCAGAGGGAGGGACCTATGGGACTCCAAGGGCACAGGCCATATATTCCAGCAACCGCCTATCAGATCAGATCAGATCAGATCAGATCTTTTTCCTAGTCCAGATAAGACATTAACTCATTTAATCACCAAGAGAACCTGAGGGAGTTATTATAATGCTCTTTCCCAAATCAAGATGAGAAAACAGAAATTCAGAGAGATTAACTTGGCCAGAGTCAGACAGCAAATAAGGATTAAAAGAGCCTAAAATGGTACTGAATTTTATTTTATTTCCATCTTTGTTTCACTTTCCGGTTAAGGCTGTTAACCCTATATCCCTAGCTTATGACATTTTTGGCTCGATTTAAATCTGGATGTTAAGCATTTTGTTTCACTAATCTTGAAGAAGTCAGAAAAGCATACTCAGATACAGTATGTTCAAAGTTTATTTTAAAGAATAAGTGTTTAAGACATGCATAACAAGAAAAATGTTCTAGAAAGCAGGAAAGAGTTGTCCTATTTAAAGACCTTCAGTAAGCCCTGACCAGTGGGGCTCAGATGGCTGAGCACTGCCCCACAGGCAAAGGAGGGGTCACCGGTTCGATTCCTGTCTGGGCACATGTCTGGATTCCAGGCTCGGCCTGGTTTGATGTCTCTCTGTCTCTTTCTCCCCACCTTCCCCTTTCTCTAAAGATGAATGGATGAAATCTTTAAAATAAAATAAAATAAAATAAAATAAAATCCCTCAGTAAACATTTATGTTTTCAAAAACTGATTAAAACATTTTTTAGTACAGTGGATTTAGAATAATATCCCCCCAAAAAAAACCCCTAGATAAGTAATTTTATTATACTTACCATTTTCAAAGTTGTTTCATTTTTTTCTTTAAATAGGATTTTTTTACAATATAATTTATTGGATATTATTTATATTCTAACTTTTATTTGTTAATTAAACTTTATCCACTGGCAATGCTATCTACATAGCTTGGTAAAATTGCTTTAAATGAATTCCTCTTATATGAAGGGTAATACAAATTTGTCAGTTTCATAGGCCCTGCTGAAATCTCAAAGGGATTTTAAAATTTAAATAATCTATACAATTTTGTTGCTGGAGAAAAATAAAATTAAGCTTGTTTTTCATGAATTTTATTCAATGACTATTGAGTTATGAATTTCCTCAAGTGATATATAAATCTAAATGCTTCCATTTACTATTAATGCTTTAATAAGCATTGCCAACTGCTGTGGTATTTTACACATGTCCAAATAGGCTAGATCTTAAATAGCTCAATGTTCTTGGCCAAATACAGTTGCTTTTTGCTGCATTTGCTTTCATTTTGGTGCAGACTTATGGAATATAAAGTCGAGTCATGAAGATGAGTTTTCAGAAATATCTAGAGTTAGGCATGGGGCCAAACGAAAACCCCTAAAGACAAGCTCTTATAGCTACACAAAGGTCTTTGAGAAACTGGAAAAGATTTATTTGGAATCAAGGAAGGAAAGTAGAACTCTGAGAACAATAACCACATTCACATTTTCCAAGTATTAAATAATGTCATTAAATATCTATTTAAAGAAGAGTAGGGGATGGGGGCTAATTAAGGCTGGTAAATGGAAATATCTGACATATTTGGATACAAAGTAAGGAAGCTGGGTAGAAAAATAACAAAACCCAAAGTTAAAGCTCAAGTGGAATATAATGAGAAAGCAATCCTGTATAAAAGAATCGACTTCAAAGGAAAGGAAAATCATTTATTTTCCTATTGAAAATACAAGTAAAGACTTCGCAGAGATGAACTAGTAGCAGGAGCTCTGCTCCTTCAGATTAATGGTTGGCCTCTATTGACCAACAGACTGTCATATATACATGAGACAGTAAAGCTGAAATGTACTTTCTACAACACATGAATGGACTGAAGTGTAGACTTCATGTTCACATTCAATACGTCAATACACATTCAAACTGTTGGGCTTTAGGCTCGCGGAGGACACGTGTTCACTCAGCGACCTTTCATGGACCTTGCTTTTGCGGAACCTATGTTCTCACTATGGCGACAGGCGCTCAATAATTATGACCAAATGACGTCGATGTTTTGATAGAGGTACCTTTTTTAGCAGAGGGATTTTCCAAAGATTGGTTACATAGCTGAGTCTTCAAAGATGAAAGGATATTTATCAGCCTTGGAAAGGTGGGGGAGAGTATAGTATTAATAAAAATATGGAAACGTGAAAAACGTGGCCCCTTCAGAGAATCTCTGGAGTGTGGGTAGCACTGGGGAAGACCTTTCTGTTCCTTACACTGTCATGCTCCCCCCAGACAACAAAAAAAGAGGGGTTTTATATTGTAAAGCTGATAGGGCAGGCTAGCACCATTTTCATATAACCGCTGAGACGTATCTGCTACATAAATTAACACTGTCAGCTCAATTCACTCATGTGACAAGAATAAAATACTTACACGCTAATGCAAGGACTGGGTAACGGACAGCACTTCAGAGTGTTTCCTTGGGCACATTGTTCGTTGCAGCCCTAGGGTTCAAGGGTTCAGTTGCTCGAGCACCAAGTAGTTGGAACCAAGAATGAGTTTCCTGTAAAGCTAGCTCCCAAGTACACTTCTACGCCGCATGACATTTCTGGAAGTGACCCTCAGAATTCTCTTTCAGGTAGAAGTTCTCTGTTCAGCCACCATCCCTTTTAACTGATAATCGACTCTCGCATCAGCCTAAACCCTGGTCAGAAACTGTAGTCCTTGTAACGGCAGCATGAAAGGCTCTCAGAAAAGAAAAGAACGTTCTCTGTGCAAAGGTAGCAGCCTTCCAGCTGAGTGGGCAGAACAGCTGGAATCGTCGTGCATTCGGATGCCCTGCTATTCTGGGGGATTTTGAAAAGACTGTAGCTAGAATCCCATATAACTTCTTAAATTTGGGGTGATGGGGGATGAAAATAGCCTATTTAAGGGACATTTTTACTTACTTTATGTTACTTTACTCAGCTAAGACCCTAAATTTGCAATATTTGCAAGAGGTCATTAACGCACACACACTCCAGGCAATACTAAGAGAGACGTGAGTTGAAAGCCCTGAGGTTGAATGTCTGGAATGACTTCTGGAATAGGGGCTGATTGTTTTTTCTTCCCATGCAGAGTCACGTATTTTTAATGAATGCCTTTGGACAAGGAATTATCTGAGGTTCTTGCTCTCATGAACCTTATACATGGTCCGGCACAAAGAACACCCCATTTTTATTACAAAATCATCAGCATGTAATTCTATAACAAAATCACACTCAAGAGCACCACAGGACATTTTAGGTGACATGATCAAATTAAAACTTTAAATTATTACACCCATATTATTACCCTACCAACCACACTCAGACAGGTGTTACTTCTGCCGGACCCTGTGTTTTGCTCGCAGACGTCCGATAGAGGAAAATGTCCCCAAGTAGGCAGGCATATGGGGTCATCGATGGAACCCCGAATTATAGAATAAATGCATAGCAGTTGGACCTCGCTTCCCCAAGACCTCGTGCAGAGTTGTGACTGAATACTGATCGTGGCACTAAACTTTCAGAAACACGTGAGCCTTTCTGAATTTACACTGGCTGAGCTTACTCTCATATAACAGAGAAAGTAGGGGTTGACACCAGGGTATCGTCTGTCCTGTGACAAGGGGATGCCACGTTGTGGACCTCAGTCCTGGTGCCAACTTTTCCATAGAGGCTACAGGGGCGGAGCCTCCCCCGCATTAAGGCCTTACTGTAGGCTCGCAGCTGTCTTCCAAAGCCTTAGATGAACCCCCCGTTTACTTTCCTGCCTTCTCCATTGTGTCATACTCCTCTTCATGCAGGAATTGTGTCATGGACACCTCTGTGCTTAGCAGAAAAATAGCTGTTCCATAAGTATTTGTTTAACTAATTTGAGAGAGCTGTTATATAAATAACCTGCCACTATTATAAAAACATCATCAATAATACTTATGCCAATAAAAGATTGTAATCGATCTGTGTTCACAAAGCAAGCTATCGCCTACCAATAAAAAGGGGTGTATATGTGTTATATATAATACTTCCATATAATTTTTACAGATTATAACATAATACAAATTATGTATAAAGTATTATGCCAAACATTTTAATTTTTTAAGGCTTAGTTATAAAGGTAGAGTTTAGAAGAAGTTATATTATTATTGGTTATTTTTGGGTAGTGAGAGGATAAAATATATTATTTTGTTTTTTATCTTATCGTGCATCTCGCAGTTTTTGAAATATCTGTAACTTCTATAAAATACAAATATATCCTTGGCAGGTGTGGCTCAGTGGATTGAGCACTGGTCTGCGAACCAAAGAGTCACCAGTTGGATCCCCAGTGAGGGCACACGACTGGGTTGTGGGTCAGGTTCCCAGTAGGGGGCGCATGAGAGGCAACCACACATTGATGTTTCTCTCCCTCTCTTTCTCCCTCCCTTCCCCTCTGTCTAAAAATAAATAAATAAGTATCTTTAAAAAAATAAAATACAAATATAAATAAATTAAAAGCTTTAAATATTTTTAAATGTATCCCATAAGTTTTTATTCATCTATTTATTTTGCAGCCGGGTGTCACTGTGTCGCTGACTATTAATGACAATTTATTTAACATTCTAATAACTTAGGTTAAAAAAATAAAAATATTAGGGGAAGGAAACAAGGGAAGGGGTAGGAAAAGCACTGACAACGTACGCGTGTAAGTACCAGTGCCTCATGTACAGCAAAATCAAATACTTTTCAAATAGTCAGTGGATTAGGAAATTTGAATATTGTTCTCAGAAACATAAAAATACAGAGAGTATATTTAATTTCCTATCAACTATACTCTGTATTATGTTTTGTGATATTCCTTCCTTACACTCAAAATGTTCATACTGTTTTCACTTTCTCTCATTGCTTTTGTAAATTGGGTGTTATGCCAAGAGGAACATCTTCCAGCTGAACAAATAGAATTCTTCTCAGTGCACTGGGGCATTGGAACGGACACTGAGAACAGTTAGAAGATAATTTACAGTTTGGCCCAAACACCAACTAAGCTATTTTTTGAGCATTTGCCAGTTTCTTTTTACCTGGTTGATCACTTTTTGAAAGATGTATGACTTCATTAATGGTTCCCCATTGTTTTCAGAACATGCAAATCAAGAGATTAATTTAAATATTGATCTTTTTTGGCATGTATGTGAAGAAATTAAGCTATGGGTGGGTCATTATTATTTTTGTAACCCATATCATTTTGGAGTGGGTAATCTCTTATATATGTAATCACCAGTATGTCTGATTTCAACCTTCAGCCTCAAAAATGGTACTATTCTGTAATACATAATCATTCTCCTGCTTTAAGAAACAGGTCTAGCTAAGTAAAAAAATAAAGTTAGCCAAAAGTACATCTGGAAATAATATTAAAGACACGGATCTTGTACAGAATCTTATAGGAGAGGTAGATTTCTAAATAAAAAAGCATACCTTCAACTCTATTGATGCTCCACTTAAGAATCAATTCTAACTTGCAATGTTCAGTAACAGCTCGATGTCAATCGTAACTTTGCGGACAGCAAATACCGCCATTGTGTGCTCAAGTTAATTATAATGATGGATCTTGGATTTCATTCCTTGGTACTATCCAGTTAAGAAAGAGCTAAGTGCAGAATGTCAGTTTACGGAAATCTTGAAGATGACAGATGGAGGGTTCTTGGTATGTTCCCACTGTAGCCAGTTGAAATGCTTCCCTCTCTTGAGTGTGTTATGAGAGAACACTTTTTGGGCTTTCAGGCTGCAAACGCAAACCTCTTTGGTTGTATCTTTAAAAACAACTATCGAATAACTCTTCGGCATGCTTCATTTTTTCTCTTCTACTCAAAATTTGTCCTTTTCTTATATCTTTTCATTTAATTTGGCTGAAAGCCCAATTTTCATATCCTCAGCCGGTACCAATTTGACTCCTGGGCCCTTCAGAACACTGCGTGCTTTGATAAGCCAGCTGGTTACAAGAAATCAGATTTTGACAGTTTATTGATACAATCAGCTGCCGCCTGTCTCATTGCAAACATGCAGGTACTTCCCCTCCTGGGGCATTTACATGTTGGTGATACTTTATTTTTTTCTGGAAGGTATTCTCTTCTGATGATTGAAAGAGAGAAATTCCCTGATGATGTCAACCAGTAATGACATAAAACTCTATTTTGGTTGCTGAACAAAATAAAAGCAACAAACATAGAGTTGTGAAGGAAACTGAATAAAAGCGATGAAACCTACCCATCAGTTAAGCCTCACATTCCTCTTCCTGTAACCTTCCCTGATATTAGAAAGAAAGAAATCTCCTTCCTCTAAGTCTTTTCCCATTCATTGGAGATATTCTGCCATCTTAAATTTCTCTCTCAATTGTAATATTCCTGTAATGTTAGTATTGATTTATTTTAAATGTTTTATTTATTGACTTTAGAGAGAGAGGAAGGGGGAGAGAAAGGGAGAGAAAGAGAGAGAGAGACACTGATTTTGTTTTCCCACATCTTTATGCATTCATTGCTTGCTTCCTGTGTGTGCCCTGACCAGGGATTGAACCCACAACCTTGGTGTGTGGGGACAACGCTCTAACCAACTGAGCTACCCAGCCAGGGCCTGTTATGTTAGCATTTAGATATTGTTGAGTCTCTCCCATTAAAAAATGAAATTTTTTTTGATGCCACATCTACATAATAGCATCACTTCCCTTTTCATCACAATTCAGTTTTTAAAGAGTTGTCTATACTACTTCGAATTATCTTCAAATCGCATCTCAGTCCTCAGGTTAAAATGCTTTTAGCTGCAGATGACTAAAACAGAAAAATTGCTCAAACAGTTTTTATTATCTCACCTAAAAAATGTCCATAGTTGGATGGTTTCGAATTGGTGAATCCAGTAGCTTAATAATATCAGGGATCTGGTTCCACTTTGTGATTTTCCTTGCTTTTGTGTCATGGTCAAAGAATCTTCCTACTGTTCCAAGCATCAGGTTCCTATTAATCAATGTTCAGACGGGCAAAAAAGGGGTAAGACTTCTCCATAGGAATTTGTTTCTTTTTATTACGGAAAGGGGTCTTTCCCAGAAGGCCCAGAACACTTACCATTACATTTAATTGATAAGACAATGGTGACATAGTCCGCTCTAAACCAATCACCCCAAAGGAGAAAAAGATAGCCTCAATTTTTTCAGTAAAACTAACTGCTTTCCTGACCCTTTGGCTGAAATGTCCCAAAAGCTTTTCAAATTTAACACACGCAGTAACTGAACTCATCTTACATTTCGTACGCACAGCTGAAGCGGGCACACACCTTATGCACTGATCTTTCTGTTTACTCCTTCTCTCAGTTAGTGTCATCCACATATATTCATTTTCTGAGGTAAAAATGTGTACCTCACCGCCGACACTCAACGAGACACGAAACTACGAAGATTCGACGTTCCCAATGCTTCTTCACTTCATCCACTTCTTTCCACCCTAACAGCACTGATTTGGTTGAATTGCTGCTGCCCTCTGCTCATCTGATCTGCTTAGTCTCTTGCTCCTTTTTAGACATTCTCATCCCCGGAGGGATTCTTTGAAAGAGCAAAGTGGGTCATGTCGTATCCCCCGGTGTATAGTCATCCAATGGATACCGGCAGCCTGAAAGTTAAGGTCACACCTTAGCCGGAGTGTGAGGCTCTTTACAACTGGTCACCCCCAGTGTCTTCGGCCTCGTCACTTCCTAGTGTGGACCCAATCATGCTAAATTATCTGCAGTTCCTTGGTGCCCAATCCCCATTCTACTCTCAGCGATGGACCTTCACAAATCGTAGCTTCATTGTGGAGGATTATTTCCCAGATCCCAACCCCGAAGTCCTAGAGTTGGCTAAGCTCTCTTTCAAGGCGTACTCAGCTCACCAGGCTTTAGAAGCCGCCCTGACCCCTTCTAACCCAGGTTAGGGCCCCACCCCTGTGCCTTCACCATTATAACTCCTCACATTTTGCTTGTTATTAGTCACTTTTTTTCACTTTTGCTTATTGGTTGTCAGTTTCTTGAGGCAAAGGCTATGTATTCTCCGAACCAACACAGTGGCTAGAATACAAAGGGTTCTTAAAAAAGAATTTTTAAATACATGTGTCTATAGACCAATTTTTTTTTAAGATCTTATGTATTTATTTTTAGAGAGAGGGGAAGGGAGGGAGAAAGAGAAGGAGAGAAACATCAATGTGTGGTCACCTCTTACGTGCCCCCTACGGGGGACCTGGCCCGCAACCCAGGCATGTGCCCTGATGGGGAACTGAACTGGTGACCCTTTGGTTCACAGGCCACTGCTCAGTCCACTCAGCCACACCAGCCAGGGCTATTGATCAAATTTTTAAAGCAAAACTGAAACCTATGTAGTCCATAAAGAAAAATGTTTATATTGATTTATATAAGACATGTGACAAAAACTGAAACAATAAATTACATTTAATGATATTCTATATTAAAAACAATAGGCAGTTTTAAGAAAGTCTGGAATATGTAAATAACATAGCTATACTCTAATAAATTACACTATTGCAATTACTTCTACCATATTCCGAACTTTTCCATTTTGAAATGAAATATAACCCTAGAAATTCAATGAATTATTTTAGCTTTATTTCACTTTCAATTTTTAGTTTTTCTACCATTACTTCTACTTTTTGCATCTATGGTTTGCCCTGCTCTTATCATTTATGAAGTGCTTTCACCCACAGTTTGTAACTTTGCTTAGCAGAGATAGCTAGGCCTTGGCCCAGGCCGGGGACCACTTTAAATAATTCCACAGGAGGAATAGCACAAGGAGAGTCAGTATAAAAGAGGCCTAGAAAGACAAACAGGTGACACTCTGTGTCACGGTACGATTCTACTGGCGTCGATCAGGGTGGTTAAGGGCATCTCAGACAGATTTATTGAGCATTATAAGTGGGTGTTTACACTGAACGAAGAATTACTTCAATTAAATTTATACTCCAAATATGATTTTGTTTTGATAATCATAAGAGGAGAAGGTTTCCATCAATTAACTCATACATAGATGGAATTAACAAGCATAAACTAGTAGCCAAGTATGGTCCAAACAGTGTGTTAAACACTGACGGTACATTATTTATCTGCCTGGGAGACAAATAAATATAAACAAATACGGATCATGCAATGTAATAGTGCCACCTAGAATCACATGTTCCTACCAGTGCGTGCCTAGAAAACTCTTAGCTTCATTAAAAACCCATTATTATAATATACGTTGGATAAAGACAATGATAAATTACTTTAAAACAGATTGGATTATTGTCTAGCTTTGTTTCTAGCCCACCAGATGGCTCATCCAACTCCTAGCACAGAGCCGTACACACAGTCAGTGCTCAGTTAATTTTTGTCAGACATAATTTGGCAACGCAGAGCCGACTGGAAAACAGTGCATTACACGTCTCCAGATTTTGCCTTTAGTGTTTGAAGCCATAACCTAGACCAGGGCACTCAGTACAGATAATAGAGTTACACTGCATGGCTACATGGAATGCAGTAATAAGTACGACAAACTGATATATGAATTAATTAGTTTGACAAACGCTCAGGAAGGTTCTATCATCTGTCAGACAAGATGCTGAGAGCTGGAAATACATGAGTGAACAAAGCAAAACCTGCGCCCTCAGGATGTGTTGGAGGAAGAGAAAAGCAACCTCTCAATACAGTGGGTTAGATTTCTTAAACATGTTTGTCTCGTTTCTTATTAAATTTTTTTTTTAATAAAAAAAGAAACCCAGAGTAGATTACTATTTTTTACCTCCATTGCCTAATTTGGAATAGGCTTCCATCTATCTGAGTTAGTTATCTTAAGGATAGAATGTTTCTCTTAATCTAAAAACAGGGTTTTTTTTTACAATTATTAATAATACTCGTGGTATTATTTCACCAGAACAGGTTGTGTAATCGTAACCCCTCCTTAATGTAACTAATGAACATTAGTATCGCCGTGGGCATCGAAGTTACTTTTCC
Organism: Mormoops blainvillei; assembly: GCA_004026545.1. Lineage (NCBI taxonomy): Eukaryota > Metazoa > Chordata > Mammalia > Chiroptera > Mormoopidae > Mormoops > Mormoops blainvillei. The sequence goes on from PVJD01008928.1 coordinate 10,995, forward strand.
TATACATGTTTTAATACTAATATCACTGTTTTGGGAGACCTGAATAAAATCCTGAAATTCGTATATTACGATCTCTTACAAATTTCATTGGGAAATTGGCATGGAGCAGAATATTGCCCTATATTTTAGCATAGCTCACCCCAGGAGGGCGGAGCAGGCGAGGCCGCAGCCCGCTGAGGGGGCAGCGGGCCGGGACCCAGAACGGCCGGGCCGAAGCCCCGACAGGCGCCTCTGCCCTCCTCCCGTGCCCAGTCGCCTCGCGGCAGTCGGACATGGACTCTGCAACGCGTCCTGTTTAGTTGCTAACTGCATTTACACAGCCCCTTTCTGTTAGATATAAACTAACCTTTGACGACATGGAAGGCAAATAATGGCAATGATTTTTTTAAGGACTGAAAAGATTATGAAAAGGAATAAAAATTGAGTAGGTCACAGCTTGAAAAGTTCGTGGGCCACCTATTTTTTTTTTTTAAATTGGACACAGTCTGCACCATAGACAGAAAAAAGAAAAAAACCACACTTTTTTTTTTCTGTGTCCTTCCCTCTCAGATATGTCGCTAATATTCTCAGGGAGGAGACAAGTCCAACTTTGAGAAGTCAGATTCTTAGAACCCACTGTGTTAATCCACATTTCTTTTCTCCTGGGAGTGTTATGGGTTGTTGGGGCGGGGGAAAGGCTAACTATTGGGAACTGTCTACACAGAGGGTGTTCATTCATTCACTCCACAAATATTTGTTGAGCATCTTCTATATGCCTACATTCAAACCAGGGGACACAAAGATGAATAAGTTGGGGCTCCTGCCATCAAGTGGTTCACAGCCTAACAGGAAAAAGTAGTTTCTAAAACTATTATTTTGGGACTTGTGTTACTGCCTAGAATCCTCTTTTGAGGAGGGCACCATCGGGACAGAGAGGTAAATCTATAAGAACTAAGGGAATGGGAACACAATAAGGAGAACGGTAAGAATTAGTCACACACACACGCACACACACATGCGCACACGTGTGTGTGCAGGCGCGACACCCTGAGCCTACATTCAGTAAATTCAGGAAACAAGAAATACATGGATGAGGCAGAAGCCCATGTTCATGAAACTCTTCATTTAAGGTCTCTGAATGGCTTAGATCTGTTCTGTAAAACATGCACCTTATGCAAAAGGAAATAAAATATACAAGTGCAATTAAATAGTGATGAACAAAGATTCCTCTTTCTAATAGATGTTGAAAATGTGTCAGGAAATGTTTGCGGAAGCTCCGGAATTATTTTGAAAACAGAATGGACCACTGGAGTGCCTAAAGAACTGAGTTGAAGGCTACCTCCCTTAACTTCATTTTGCTGGTATAGATCTTAGAAGTCTGATAACACCTCAGTGAATTATCTGTATTTTTACTCTTCATTCACATGAATAAGGCTCCCACCAACACACAGCTAGAGTATGTCTTGGCTGGAGAATACAGAAAAGTTTTCGTCTGTTTGTGCTTTGGGGAGAAGAGGTCGAACCCCTCTCAGAGAATCAACAAATCAGCAGCTTGGTGATTTTAATCCCGAACCTTTGGAAAGGGTTGTAACTTTTTAAGAATGGTTTCAGTAAAGATTTCCCCCTAAGAGCCTGGCCAACAATACTCTTCAGTCAGGTATGCTGGACATTGCTATGACTACTGGGAAATAGACCAAGCAGAATAAATTATAATCTTAAATTGTAAGCCAAAATACACACCCATGTAAAATACTGCTCTGTAATGTTTGGCTCTTGTGAGGAAGGTGTACTCTTTTAATTCACTGGAAATACGGCTGAACTGCATTTTAGGCCACTTTCTGATTAAGTCTCATTTCCAGGTAAGGAATAACCATTGCAGTGGTTCATCTTAGTACCTGCTTTTTTGTGTATGTCTCCCAAACCATTCTCTTCCACCCACCTCTAATTTCTCACACCTAAATTCTTAACCTGAGGCCTCTGCTTCTTAATCCTTGAACTCCTGTGTTGTCCTGTTTGGCTTAGAATAAGGTCGTCTTCATTGTATGTTGGGTCCCCTAAAGTCATACCCTGAGAGGATTCCATGTGGGGTGGCAGGAACCTACTAGAAGAAAGAGACGAGAGGGAAGCCTTGTAAAGGTGTAATATCAGGCAAGTCCTATGAAAGGGATCTTTGATTCAATGTGTCAGGGAAACTCGGAAACCACAGTAATCAGCCTCACCCCAGAGCTATTCTTACCGGAAGGTGGAGAACTGGGACCTAACGCTTGCCAGCCTTGTTAAGGGGTCAGTAATTCCCACGCATCTGTGGCTCTCGGGCAGCACACACCAACCCGCACTGAGCTGGGTTGGGTCTAACAGACTCAGGACAGTCCACAAAAAAAGCAGACAACCAGGCTGGCTGTCGGGAGGGAACGCCTGCTGAGAGCTGGGGCACCACGAAGTACCAAAGGGGCCACGGGTAGGACAGTGCCAGTATCCACCTCTGTATGTAACCGCTGTCAAGTATTTAAATATATACAGTCATACACCTCCTAACGAAGTTTGGGTCAACAGCAGACCCCGTATAGGATGCTGCTTCTGTACGGTTGTCGTGGAATGAAAAATTCCTATCACGTAGTGAGGTTGTAGTTGTTGTAATAGTGCAGCACAAAGGCTGCAGAAACCAACAAGGCTGTGGCTGTGATGGCAAAGCACTTGAACCTGGGTATGCGGAGGACGATGCTGAGGAACCCCTAGAGCCGGGTCCCAAGGAACTGACTGATGAGGGCTGTGGGAATTGGAACAGGATGCTCAGGCGAAGAGGCGAGAGAAAAGGAAGCTTCGGGAGAAGAAAAGAAGCCCCAAGAAAATTCACGGTTTAGCAGAAGGGTTTAGCAGAAGCTCCGTAAAAAATTTGAAAGCATGGACCCCAACACCAACACTGAAAGCTTTTCATTAATGGAAAGAAATGTTCATGGTACGTTATCTGCTTACATGACAATCTATGATGAAACGAGACAAACAAACAAGCAAACCACCATGGAGGTATTTCTGAAAAGATGACAGCATCTCAAGAAGAGCCTCGGGCAGGCCCTCCAGGAGGCGTTCCAGAAGAAGGCACAGTCATCACAGGTGACAATGCCTGCTCTTGCCCCTGACGACCTTCCAGTGGGACAAGATGTGCAGGAGGAAGGCAGTGATGCTGATGATCTTGAACCTGTGCGGGCCTAGGCCATCGTGTGTGTTTGTGTCTGAGTTTTTAACAAAATAGTTTACAAAGCAAAAAAATAAAAAACAAAAAAAACAAAAAAAACCCCAAAACCTTACAGAATAAGGATAGAGAGAAAACATGTTTATACTGCTGTGCAATGTATTTGTGTGTTTTTTTACTTTAATTGAATTTGTTGGGGTGATATTGGTAAATCAAATTACATAGGTTTCCAGGGTAGAGTTCTATGATGCGTCATCTGCACATTGCACCGTGTTCCCCACCCCAAGGCAGGTCTCCTTCCATCACCATGTATCCCCCCCTTCACCTTCTCCCCCCTCTCCCACCCGCCTTTCCCTCTGGTCATCTCCATAACGCTATCTGTGTCTATAAGGGATTTTTTGTGTTTTAAGCTAGGTGTTATTACAAAAGAGTCTAGAGTTTAAAAAAATCAAATGTCCATATAGCAAAGTTAAAAAGTTACCGTAAACCACGGTTCGTTTTTTATTGAAGAAAGAAAAAATTTAAAACGACTTTAGTACAGCCTAAGTGCACGGCACCTGTAAAGTCTCAAGTCATACGCAGGAATGTCCGGGGCCTACGCACTCACCCCCTGCCCCCACTGCCTCACCCAGGGCAGCTTCTGCCAGTTGTATTCATTGCACGGGCCCACCTTTTTAAAGGGGCACTACCTTTTATCTTCTACACCATATTTTTACTGTACCTTTTCTGTGTTTGCATGTGCTTAGATACACAAATACTATTGCGTTATGATTATCTACAGTGTTCAGCACAGTAACAAGCCGCAAGGTTTCTAGCCGAGGAGCGATAGGCTGTACCATACAGCCCAGGGGTGCTATGTGGCTGTCCCGTTCAGGTGCGTGTAAGTGCACGCGGTGATTTCACACAACAGTGAAACCTCCTAAAGACATATTTCTCAGAATGTTTTCCTGTCAAGAGACACTTGATACCTGGGAGATGTCTTGAGATGTGAATTCCGTTCTTTGGGTTGTGGCGGTTTTTTTGTTCTCTCCAAATAAGTCTGATCTTTACAGTTACAGAGGGAGAGAGAGAGAGAGAGGAGAAAGGAGAGAGAGAGATGCAAGAGCTGTACTGCAGACTCTCGGAAAGTCAGGATCTATTCCAGCATTTGTCAGTAATTACCTAACATCGGACATTGTATTGATACTCTCAGTTGTATTGGAACTCTTCTAAACGACGCCGACAAGAGAAAAAACACACCATGAACCGGATTAGCCACACTAAAGGTACTTTCTTGGCTCGTGTCATTAAGCCACTGTGTTAGCTAAGGATCGAGTTTGGCCTGAGAGCCAGAGGAGCTGGAGCTCCGACGTTAATTAAGCGCTTCCAGTGTCTCACCTCGTCCACCGCGGCCCTGCGTCTGTCTGCTCTTCCCCCTCACACGTCTACCTTCTTCTTCCCACGGTTCCAGTTTTGAAGGGCAGGGGAGGAAGGTCTTTAACTGGCCAGGTCTGATCAAAGAATTTACTGGCTGTAGCAGGACTGTGGCCAGACAATGAATGATCATATTTGTCCAGCATGGGACGTGCATCCGTCTTAGAGCGATCCTCGTGGCCAGCAGGATGAGGTCACGTGACACACAGGCAGCTGATCCGGACAGCACGTTAGAGAGGAAAAAGAAGAATCACCCCAGAAGTGAAAAGGTCAGGTGCCAGAAAAAATAAGGCAAACTAACCAAAGCAAAAATACGTTGTCCTCTGAGCTTTAGTTTCCTCATTAATAAAACACAGTTCAACACATTTGTTATATTTATTTCACAAAATGATTTCAAGTATTAAATAGGATAACATCTGCAAAAGTGCTTTACAAGTTATGAAGTCTTGTCGGGGGCATGACACAGCAGTCACACAGAATGTTCACACGGAATGTTAAATTTTCTCGTACACTTGTTCATCTAAAATATGATCAGTAAGCACAAGAAGGTGAACTATGGCTCCAGCAAGACTCTGTAAGTGGATCCAAGTTTTGTTTCCTTGACCAACTGAGAAGCGTAAATCTTCACAGCAGCCAGTATTTTTTTCAAGGCAGGTGAATCTTTGATGTGAGAACAGGAAGGAATAGTTAATCTCCTCCCCATTATTTTTAGAAAAGGTTTTGGGGGGGTTCATCCTAACAGTGAGAAAAACTGTCAGGGCACCATCTGGCATAGTGACTTCCTTGAAAAAGAACCACCACCAGGAAGCCATGTGAACAATTCCTTTCTTCTGGAAAAAGAAAAAGAAAAAGGAAAAAGGAAGAGAGTGAAGGGCAAGAGGAAAAGGATCAGCATAGAGTAGAATTGCTTTGGGCTCTTAATTTCCACGCTTCTAATTACTCAGACTAAAATTCTCCCACGTACCCCTAGTTACGTTTTATCCGACACCATTGGGAGGGTTTACTGGAGATTTGCTGCTGGTTGCCTTTCAGTGCAGAGTGAGAGGGAGAAAGATGAAGACACATCCCTAACCCTGAAGGGTCCCAAGGTCCAGCTGAAGGAGGAAACATGAAGTTCTCCGCTTCGACCCGCCTTCCTTCTTACTCCCCGTCCCCACTCCCTTCCCTTCAGACCTCACCACATCCTGCTTGTCTTACGCCAGTGGCCTTCTAACTGGTCCTTCTTTCTGCCTCCAGTGCTTCCTTCAGCTGACACCTAGTCAGACTAATTTTTCTAAAAATATTTTTTGTACCAGATCGTTTTTCTTAAGAAAACAACATACTTTATGGCTCTCGTGTTTCAATCAGATACTGTTTATTTTCTGGTTGAATTTTAGGGCTGTGGGGAAGCTTAGAGCATTTGCACTGAATTCAGCTCAACTTTAGGTACCTCTTACTCACTACTAGCAGGGCCCACAATGAACAAGCTAAAAGTAGTTAGACATAAAATTCCTGGATTCTAGGTAGAAGTTGTGAGGAGGGCAGCGGTCTTCATGTGAGAGTACTGAGGAGCAAAATAAAACTTTTGAGAAGTCTTGGAAACATAAGTAAGAAAGCAAATGAAACCAAAGTTGGTGTATATAAGTAAACACTTGGGAAATGGAAAGCTGGAGGATCAGGCAGGAGGCCAAAGCGATCACCCAGCAAGAATTAATGAGAGCCCAAGCCGGGACAGGGGCGGCAAGAGTGGGAAGACTGCACGGGTGCAGGAGACACCACGGAAGATAAATTTGATAGGCCTGAGGGCGGAGCCGGGGGACAAGGGGACATAGGGACTATTTTGAGGTTTTGGCTCAGGGTGGACTGTGATACATATGGCCAGATGGAGGAAATCAAAAAGAGGAGTACATGTACTGAAGTTTCTTGGGAAGGAACTGTGTGTTGCGTCTGCAGCTCTTTAACTGTTCCTGACCCGGCTTCTCTTGCCTGTCACCCTTCCTTGGGTACCAGGACTAGTATACCCCTTTTTCTCCTTCATCCTCAGCTGAGTCCTCCTCTGGGCTTCACGATGGACTGCCAGCCTTGCAAAGAAAGCGTTGCTTTTCTCTGGGCCTAGTAATTAATGCAGGGGCGCACCTGACGCAGTTGGAGACGCTATCCCAAGATGAGGATTTTGCTGCAACTATTGGGAGAGAAACAGGTGCTTTCCCCACAGGCCTCCCAGCGCTTAGCCTGGTGTGGCTGGTGAGACTGGGGGCAAGCCAGCAAAAGGCCGTGCCTGGTTCCCTGACGTCCTTTGAACCCCGAAATCAATCTCCCATGTTGTCAGTATACGACACAACAAATTCCCTTTGGCTTTCAACAGGTTGTGTGCAGAATGTTGTCTGACAATTTCAAAAGCCACAATAAATACTCTATAAAAGCAATACACAAAAATGGAACTCCTTACCTTAAAGGCAATTAGCAAAGAGAGAGACAGACAGAGACAGAGACGGAGAGACAGACCGAGAGAGAAGAGCTTCCTGGAAACCCTAAATCTTATCTTTTGTCGGAAGCAAGAATACATACTTGCCCCCATTTTAAGGTGAACATCAGAGATTTTTTTTTCCATCTTTTTCTCATGTTTCTAAGTACATGTCACAGTTCTGTGGGCATGTGCTAAACTATATCATTACATTTATTTTACATGGTAATCTCCCTCTGAATCCATAAGCAAGTTCTTCTTAGACATGTGTTCTTTCATAAACCCACTAATTACTACTGGAGGGGTAATAGTATATTCCCTCTTTGGAGTTTTGGCATTTCCAAAGAATGCCATGCCTCCAGCTGTGCTCTGCCTTTTTCCATTAGAATTCCGGGGAGTGAAACCCCAGAATCAAGGGCAGGAAGATGAATGCTTGAGTAACTGGTATCCTCAGCACATATGGTATGATTCATTTGATACTTTCTTTAAAAAGTAAAACCAAAGTCTACATTTTTTACTAAAATGCCTGGTTCTTATCCTTTCCAGGGGCTGATCTGTTCTTTTATAAACTACTGGTGTTCTTTTAATAAATTAATGCATTTTTCTTGCTTAAGTAAATCATCTGCTTGCAATTATATGACCTCCGAGCAAATTAAGCAAGAGCACGTAATTAATACACGACAAACTCAGACTCTGAGAGCACGTTCTTTGAGGCCAGAGCCAGGACCTTTAGCACCCTGTCATGTGCCACCTCTCCTGAGTACCTTTGGGCAAGTCTTGAGCTTTCCCTCATCAGCTTAATGTCTCCCACACATTATTGTGGTAAGAAGCAAAGCTAATATTTGTATTATTTGCCTGACAAATAATTCTAATATTGCGTATACTTGTAATATTTTCCTGGCAAATAACAGGTAGCCATTAAATGAAAATAATATTCGAGTCTTTCCCACAGGAGAGTTACAGTAAGAGACATGTCAAGCGAGCTCATCCTTCCAGGGCATGCTTCTGCCCTGAAATGACACGGGGCTGAGCTGAGGTTTAGTGCAAAAGACCAAGAAACTTGCTGCTTCAACTTGAGTTTAGAACTTAGACCAGAAAGTCAAATTTGTTAAAGAGCTGAACTAAGCTCCAGCTAACAGTAAGTGGTCCACTTTCCAGACTGTCCTTTATGGATGTTTCCCATCCAGGCAGCCAGGGTCATGGGGACATTGGGACAGCTCCGGCAACTTAGAGAACTCTAACTCAGGCTGGAGAGCCAGGGGCCCCAAGTCTCCATTCCGCGTTGCCCCTTACATCCGACCCCAGGTCCCGTGCGCGCACCACCGCCCTGCATTACTGACTGTAAATGAAGCTTATGACTCCCACGCACTCGGTCACTTAGTGCTGACCCTACGCCAGACACTGTCCTCAACTCTTAGCTCCTTCGATCCTCCAAACAACTCTCTGGCTAGGAAAAAGACACATCCCTGAGGACTGGGGGCACCAAAAGGACGACAAGGAATAGCCGATTTCAGAAGGACCGGCAATTTCGGTAAGCAGAGAGGCAAGATGAAAGCACCGCAAAGGAAGGGCTCTGCAGGTCGGTAAACATACTGTGAGTCCCGGCTTAGGGGCGAGGGCCCGCTTGTGCCGAGTGGACTCCAAGGGCTGAAGTTAGGTCCTGCGCTCCATGGAAGGGAGTTGGCAGAGTTGACAGCCTATGTGGAAAAAATGGCACGAAGGCATTTACTCATTTTGTAGGGCCAACTGTGACAAATTCAACGCGATGCTTGAAAGCAAAGAGGAAGACTCATTTTTCACTGAAACATGAGAGACTATTTTATGAAATACTTTACTTTATAAAGTAGATGATATATGAATCTGTGAGACAATCAAGATTTTGACCGCTACGGAAAAATTTAAGGGCACTCCAAGCAGAGACACAATCTGAGTGTGGCCATGGCTCTCTGAAAAAGCGGCTCAGGGCATAAATGTGCTCCAAGTACACGGGGCCCAAACGGGGCGTGTGCACAGGAAGCTAGGGCTTCATGGTGCTAATGTAAATCCAGTTACTTTACTGAGAAACCTCGGTTTAATGAGAAAAATAAATGATGGGTGGGTGGGGGAGGAATGTCCTCCAGGTAGTAGTTCGGGCAATTTCTAATCCCTCTTTACAAATATTGTGTGGGTGCCTGGGTGTGTATTATAAAGGCTTAGTAGTCACCATACACATGGAAGCATCCCCGAGGGAACCCCAAGAGCTGACATTTTCACTCTCTAAATTGCCACATCATAAGTACTTCATTTTTCAAGGAAACACAGCTAGACTCATTGATCCCCCAGTAAAGCTAATTTATTCTTAAAGGACCAAGGCAAATACCACGGCTTTAATCAGCTCTAAGAAAACACACCCGGCTCGGCCCTCCTCCCCCTGCCCCAAGTGCATTTGAGGCAGTGCAAGGTCTGCATCTGAGCAGATAGATTTCAGTGGAAGTAATTACAAGCTGCAACATAATTTCCTTAAAACGACACACATACTAGACAAATACTTATTTGTGGTTATAGAGTGGGTAAAGTTACCGTAAAAATAGTAGCGCACCTTATAATAGTGCTGCATGCCATAATTTACCTTTGCTATATCTGAAGTGTCATATCTTGTTCCAGACTTAATATTTAGTAACTAACAATTTAATGTACAAATCTCCAGCCTAAAAAGCAGAATAATTAGAAGAGGCAAGCCCCCTGTTTTACATGAAAAAATTATAGTGGACCAGTCAAAATGCTTAAGGACTATGCAGAGCAGAGAAGTGATTTTAGTTATGAAAAAGGTGGGGCAATTTTCGAATAACTCTTATAAAACATGCAGTAAACTCAAGGCAGTTTTGCAGAGGGCAATAATGGATGATAAATGACACAGTTCTCTTATGAACACACCCTTAATTTCATGTGTACATGCCCTCTAGAAATAGATTTAAAATGTAGTATATTGTAAATATGCAGTCAAATCTATCACAGGTTTTCCTGCACCACAAGTGAATATGATGACAGAACATAGTCTTTATGTTTTTGAGAAAAAAAGGGGAGGGGAGTGGAAGGGAAGGGAGGAGAGGGGAAGGGAAGGGAGGGGAAAAAGAAAGGAGTGGGGAAGGGACAAAAGACAAAATAAAAATTTCTACAAGCAGAGAAAAGTTTAGTGTGGTCACACAGAGGGGTAAAGCTGAGACTTCCATCCAGAAATTACAAAATTGGGGAGCTGAGGTTGCCCTATGAAAGTTGAATGTTAAAATCCTCCTCTAATCCCTCCGCAGAGATAAGCACATTCACTTTAAGCAGAGTGGTTCACCCACATAAAGAAAACCTACGAACGGATCCAATGTTTTATGAACATATCTGAAGAAACAGCTAATGAATCAGAGCAGCATTTGTAGTCAAAGAATCAATTTTAAAAAGAGCCTACAAAACAAGCTTTTCACGTAAAAATCGCCTGGGATGGGGTGGGGGGTAGAGCTTTGCCAGGGACTCAAATCGTCGTCCTAATGAGGGGATGATGGATGAATGAGCTCTATTTGTCCCATACCCTTTAACAAACTGAGTAATTAACGAACTAATCCTTTCTGCTTTGCTAATGTAATGACACCAAGTAAACTTTGGATTAAAACGTACAATTTCCACGCATAACGGTCCATAGGATACAACGGGAGGATGCTGTTGAATCCACACCCCGGACAGATTATTCTGCAGCGAGTTCCTCCTGCGGCAGCTTTCTGCGCATGCTCTGCGAAGAAGGTACCATCATTGCTTTCATTACGCAGCGGAGGAAAGTAGCACAGACAGGCTAAGTAGCTTCCCCACGGCCTCACAGCTAAAGTGTAACACCGGGACTGGAACCCAGGATGGGCACCCGACATCTGGCTGCTTTACGAAATAGGTGTCCTTGTTACCGTTATTCCTGTCCTTGTCTAGAAGCAACCTGAGGCTTAGAGGTGCTATGTAAGTGCTAGACCCAAAATGTGAACTCAGACCTGTTCTATGCAATAAACAGGATGCCACAAGCCTGCCATTAGGGAAAACATTATTATTTAAAATACTCAGAAGAGTTAGCAAAACAAAGGGTCTGATTCTCGTTCTAAAATCTATGGTTACGTTTTACGATAATTTGCATGGTTCACCCCATGTTCATCAGAAGATCTGAGGATTTAAAGCCTTTGCACCTTCTGTAGGAATTTTATGAAAATTGGGGCAACATATTCTCAAACACTGACTTGCTTATTCTTCAACTAATATTTTTGCATTTGGATAAAGTATACTTTTATGAAAATACCCACAATTCCCTTTTAAAGTAGCCTGTGATTTCTTAGCTGAATTTTATTTACTAGTCTGTTCTGTGCCGCAAGTTTTGCTGCCCAAGTAGGCAGCTGCCATGTGCCACTTCAATGGATTCTTTCTGATGTCCCAAAATAAATCAAATTATACAGCAAGCAGGGATATCACTAAAGTCTATGTAAATAAAGATATATAAAAATTAAATACAACCTGTCATTTGCCTGTGACTATTGAAAGTAAAACCATTCATGTTGCTCCAAATAAAACTCCTGAGCGACACAATTTTTTCTAAGAGGGTGGTAACTAAGAATGAACACTCTTTAACAGGGAGAGAAAAGGTCTTTTGAAGACCTGGTCCGACTTATTTCCCATGATCCCTCTTTGCTTTACCATTCCCCAGACCTACTCCGAAGGATTACAGGGCTCCCTTTCACCGACCCCAACACCGCCGAGGGTAACTTCAAAGCGAATCGTCACAACAGTGTGCCGTGCTCCGTAAATATCTAAGGCGGACCATGGAGGCCGCTCAGTGTGGGGCTTCAGAAAGTTTTCAAACAGGGAAGGTCAAAGGCATTGCGTCTCAAAGCCTTTTTGTTCTTCACTTTTTACTAATCATAGCAGGACTTCTCCAGAGACCAGGTCCTGGAATTTGGGAGTCTTCCTTCTGTGACTCTATCCCCCTCTGCCCAACTTCCCACCCACTCCCCAGGTCCCCTGGTAAATCGCTTCTTTCATATCAGTTCAGGCTTCGACCCGTAGCTTAGCCAGACTTCCTGCCTCGAGTTTTTCCTCTCTTCAGCACGGCCTGCACACGCCAATAAATTAATCCTCTGAAATCGGCCAGTTATATAGCACAGGGCCCTTGCTCAGAAAACCCATTGTTGCCTTCTCACCTAGAACAATCCCTGTGTCCCAGGGCCAACTGGCCAGTGCGCTGTCTGTCCCCTCGGCTGCGAGCAAAACCCCACGAACCTCCGTCATTTACTGATTTAAGCCCCATTGCACTTTCTTCATTCAGTGGTTGCCAGAGGCTGAGGGTGGGGAGAGGGGGGGAGTGAAATAGGTGTAGACAGTCAGAAGGTATAAAACTGCACTTGTAAGATAACTGAGTCCCGAGGATGTCATGTACAGCATGGCCACTACAGCTAACAATACTGTCTTGTCTGTTGACACTAAGAAAGTAAAATACAAAAGTTCTCATCACAAAAAAAAATTGTAAAAAAACCTTATTAGATTGTAACAGCTCCTTATATAACGCTAAAAGTATTTTTTATTAAATGTAATCATACATCTTGTGGAAAAATTCAAAAAGTTAAATTTTATTAATTTTATATCAATATTTTAATATAACATTAATTATTAATTATTTTAATAATTTATATTTACATAAATTACATATTACATTATCCTAATATAGATAACGATTAGATAGCCTCCGTGACTTTTGGGGACTTAAACAATCATATAATTTTATTGTCTCATGTTATATGTAAAAATTATTATCCTATGCCGTAATGAAATGTTTATATGTAATATATTTTTAATATAAATAGGTATTTTAATCAGAAAAAAATAAGGATTAACAACTAAAACAGTAAAGTCAGTCTTCCTTCCTTTTTCTCTCTCCTTCCTCTCCTCCCTTCCCTCTTTTCTTTATTCCTTTTATTCTTGTTTATTATGATTAAATCATCCTTTATTTCTTTATCTGTCTTTTCTACCACCAAAAACATGGCACACACACGTGTTTGTGTAAAACATGAACATGCATGTAATCATTTCATATGCCTCTGGCATATCGACTAAAAAATTAGGATTTATCCATTCCATGGTCAGAGAAAGAGTTGAATGGAAACGATTTTAGTGTCAGATAAGAAAGTCAGTTACGGCTGTAACTAAAGCCCATTAAAAGGGTTAACGGTTCAAAATAATAACTGCGAGAAAAGAAGATGGACATACCATTCTCTGTACTAAGATGCCAGAATACATATTGGCCGTATAGTAAACATCATGTTTTAAGTTATCACTGAAGTTCAAAAGATCATGAAGGCAGAAAATCCTGAAGTCTGGTCGGGCAATTAAATCCAATGTGCTGACAAGAGCTGGTTTTACTCTAACGTCCTCGGATGCTTACGTTGACCCTCTCAGGGATGTCCTAAGAGAATCTAATGACACCCATGTTTTTCTTGAAATATACAATTAGTTACCTGAAACTAACATGTAAATATGCTGCTTAAATTGTCATTATACGTATTGTTTCATGCCTAGAAAAATCTGTCCACTAAAGTTTCTTCCAGGGGATCTATTTTCATTTTTAGTGAATGTGATCATCTCGTATAATCAACCACCTGGTGGGCAGAAGCTTAAGATCTAGCTATCTAACAGGGATACGCATGCATACATATAAGTACATACATGTATACATATACCCATGTCTGTATAGATACATGTTGGGGAAGAGGAAGAAAGAGAGTAAGATAAAGAAAAATGGTGGGGGGTTAAAATATACATATTACTATATTATCAATTCAATAAAGAATCACTATAAGGAGAATAAACGTGTTCAGCTCTGCTGAGGTATAATTGACAAATAGTAAGCTATTTAAAACATATAGCGTGATGATGTCATTCGCGGGTACTGCGAAAGGGTCCCCCCATCAAGTTCATTGGCAACATCATCTCACATACTTACGCTTTTTCTATGTGAGAACACTGGCATTGTAATCTCAGTAAATTTCAATTATACAACATAGTGTTTTACACTACATTTTCAATAGGCCTGGGGACAGGATCAGCTATGTAATTTTGGGCCCCAGCTCAAAAGAAAAATGCTTGTTCAGAAAGGGAGGTGGGCTGTGGGACTGGGCGGAAAAGGTGAAGGGACTGAGACATACAAATTGGCAGTTACGGAACAGTCACGGGGATGTAAGTACAGCAGAGGGAACACAGTCAATAATGTTGCCATAACTGTGTATGGTACTGGGTGGGTACTAGACTTATCAAGGGGGCTCTTTATAAATCACATAAATATCCAACCACTATGCTGTATACCTAAACATAATATACACTAATATTGAATGTCAACTGTAATTGAAAATATAAAAAGACAACAGAATATTAAACCAAGCACGGGTTCTTTCTGAGCACAGGCCCTGTGCAACTGCCCAGGTCATGCATCCATGGAGTCAGCCGTGTGCACAGGACAAACATTCCCTCATCATCCTGTGCATTTTCATAGGCCAGTTTAAAGTGATTATTAATCCACATCTCGGTCTCATTCTAGATCCACAGGGCGAGACAGTTCTCATCCCGGCAGGTCAGTCTGAGTGTTTACGGCCAGCTGCCAACAAGCCGCACCTAAGCAGTTTGGACAGGGGAAAAAAATCAAAAAGATTTAATAGAGGAATCTCAGGCCTATTAATTTTTGGTGTAAATGGATTGCTTTAATAGTATACACTTAAAATACAATTTAAAAATAAAAGCTGAAAAGTATCTTTTAGCAAAGTATTATGTTAGAAACTTTTTACCTCACAATAATTAATTTTGAATAGGCCTTTAAATCGCACTCGCTTTACTTTTATTTTTCTCATTCCAAAAATCTGTATTTCTACATACTTCACACACGGAATTCAGGCTGGGCTTCGACCCCACATTTGCTAGGAGACTTTCCCCAACGCTACTTCTAAGTACTTCTCTTTCTCTCTGAGCTTCTTGCAAGGGCAACTGGTGCCTGTACAACAAAACATATTCTTATTATTTTCTTTTCTGGAGCATAAACTCCTGGGGTCCACAAAATATGACTTAAGCATCTTTATAAGACTCACACCTAACAAGGTGTCTTAAACACAGAAGGAGCTCAATGTAGGTTTACTCGGTAAACAAATGAAAGTGATTTAAAATGCTGTGTACTTTTTTTTTTTTAATCTGAAAGGGTTTTTTTTTTGTTTGTTTTTTTTACCCCCTGAGGCTGTGTGGCACCTAAATCTTTATTTGTTAAAGGCTAATCCAAGGCCATGGCAAAATTACTCAATAAGGGGGTTATTAAATTTTCTTTAAAAAAAAATCAGGGGTATTTATTTTTGTGTTTTTTAAATTTTATTTTCAATCGCAGTTTACATTCAATATTATCTTGTACTGGTTTCAGGTGTACAGCACAGTAATTAGACAATTCTACAACTTACAAAGTGGTCCCCCTGATATTTCCAGTGCCCACCTGGCACCATACACAGTTATCACAATATTATTGACTTGATTCCCTGAGCTGTACTTTGCATCCCCGTGACTGTTTTGTAATTATCAATTTGTACTTCTTAATCCCGTCACTTTTTCACCCAAATCCCCAGGCCCCTCCCCTCTGTCAACTATCAGTCTGTTCTCTGTATCTATGAGTCTGTTTATATTCTGTTTGTTCATTTATTTTGTTCTTTAGATTCCACTATTTTTTTTTAACAAAGATCAAGAAGATCAAATGTCATTGTCAGTATGCAGATAATTTTCTTGGGTATGCTTTTGTAGTTGAGATATGATGAAAAAGATCACTTTTCTTAAAAAGATGGAAGTTAGTTTGGCTTTCTAAAAATGCCTAACTATAAAAAATTAAAATATTGCATTTCTTCCAGCATTTTAATATATCATTTAAAAAAAATTATTTCTGCACCAGAAGAAAAGGCAACATACTATCTTGTAGTAAAATTCATGCAGAGAATTTTGGTGAAGAGAAAACAAGTTTAAAGGCATCTGTTTCTAAGATGCATTTACATTTTTACGTGTGTCCCACAATGACATTGTTTTCTATTAAAATATTTTGTTGTTCTTATCTTGAAATATAAGTATTCCACCTTAAATATTAATAAAATTAAAATGAGAGTAATGCCCAATGCATAAAATTGGTGAATACATATTTTAAAATAGATACAAATTCATAGTTCTATGATTCTTTATCAAGGTATTTCTTCCTTCTTTTCTTCTTCCTTTACTCCTCCTTTCTTCCTTTCATACTTAATAATTTGACCCGAAAGCCAAGTTAAAACAAGGCAGACATCTCTCAAGGGAGGAGGCAGTGGTATAGGATGGTGTTTATATCCAAGAGGATGCTGTTGGCAGCCTGGCACGGGACAAGGAGGCTGCGAGAGGCGCAGGGGTACAACCAAGTGTGGGGGGTGGGGGGTGGAAGGTCAATGATGGCAAGAGAGTTTGGTTACACGCAGCAAGGCTTGGCCATGTAAGCAAGTGCATGGGGAAAATAAGAGGCCAGATTTCTCACTGGTGGAGAAAGAAGCTACAGATAAGAAAGGGGAGGCGACCATATAAAACCTTCTGCTCCTATTGGACTGGAACTAGAGGTATTATTGCAAGCCCATGGTGTTTAATGCATGGAGCCCCACCTAGCTCACGGGTCCTTTTTCTCGTGAACCCTTCCCTGACACCATCCCCTCACCAAACAAAAACGGGCCCCGTGTCATTGAATTCACTACACCGCATTGGATCTTTAAATATTTATCTTGTTATACTCTATTTTCCTTTCGTCTGTAAACCACCTGAAGTCGGGGCGTATATCCTGCTCATTTCTGTGCATATCACACCCTGAGCTGCCGAGTTTCGGTTATTTAGTAGGTTTTCCCTAAAAGTTACATTAAAATTACCCCAGGAAGGTTGTCTGGTATGAGAAATAATTGAGGAATTCTTTTGTAAACTATATCAAAGGCCAGTAAAGTAGGTCTCAGTAAGATTATGTTTGAAAGTGTGATAAACAATATTTCTCTTTTAAAAGGAGGCTTTTCTACATGAGATTTACTAAGGTATTCATCACGCCAGTTGCCCCTTGAAGGGATAGCTTCTAATCCATCCCGGTCTACCTGGTTCAGGTAGTCCTGACCCAGTCTCCTGGCTCAGGGCTGGGCACAAAGTCCAGATTTTGCGGTCAGGATGCTCTGCCCCCTCCCCCCAGCCTAGCCTCAATTCCTCATTGATTCAGGAGTGGGCAGTGGCTCAAGGCCATTGAATCGGACTCTCCCAGAGATTTCGGCAGGCAGAGAAAACAGGCTATCTTTCACGAGTACCGCTAGCTGTGAGTTCTTCGGAGCTGAGGACCCCATACGCCCAGTTTTTAGGAACTCTTTCTCCTGTCACATGCATGCCAAACGCCGGAACTGACAGAGAGGAAGTCACAACCAAAGTCAGGGAGAGAATATTCTGGGTCATACAACCCCCTGAATTTTGTTGGTGGGACAAGGATGGCCACCTCTCCTACGGACATTCGGCCTTGGAATGGCCTGGGATGGAAAGGTTCTGGCCGAATAACCAGCCTACCTAGCCAGGAATAGTCTCTTCTGAGGCATTTGAATTGCGAAACATAAACAAATAGAAATTGCTAGGGGAACTAGGGATGCAAGGACGCATACATACAAGGGCAAGGGGCGCGATGGCAGGCCAGGAGACAAGCCGTGAGTCAACAAAGCTAAGCAGCAGATAGCAGTGCTCGGAGGGAAACAGGATGGCGGCCCGTTTACAAAGCCGAAGAAAAGTGAGAATAATCGCAATTGCTAACGAACGGAAAGTGTCTCTACTTAAGTCCTGGGTGCTCTTCTCAGCATTTTCAGTAGATTATCGTATGCAGTGTGGCGGCCATGCCGCAAACATTCTTCCGTATCTCCTGCGGTCCTTCCTTCCTTCCTTTTCCCATTCGTTTACATTACTATTAAGCTTCTACCATAAACCAGGGACTATTCTGGGCTCTGAGAGTAGAGAGTTGTTGAAGAAAAGGAATCCTTGATATTTTGAAGTTTATGCCATATCATCTCTTATTCCTAAAGGCGGACGCTCTACCTGGGGTGCTACTTATTATCAACTATCACAGGCTTTTCAATGAAGTCACAAGGGACAGAATACATGTTTACTGAACGCTGGATTGTGTCCCACTCAGTGTGTTGGTCTCCTCAACATGGATTTTCTCCCTGAAGACACACCACCGTGCTGCAAAACAGGCATGACGTGTGTGACATGTACACACATCTAATTCTTGTTACGATCAAAGAATTACTAGAATTGCTTTTTTTGTTGTGTTTTGTAAATCTGGCCCACGACGGATTGGGTAAATGTGAAGTGGGAGTAGAAAAGAGGACTTCCATTGGTGAAGGTTTTGGGAAACTGAGACTTTTGAGGAAAGCTTTGGCATTGCCTGTATCAATAGTTATATAAATGACCTTCATGAATAAAGAAGGGCTCATATGTTACTTATTGGACGTGAAAATAATTTTCTGTTGCTTATCCTGCTTGAAATTAAATTTTTTCCTACAGTTAGATAATCCAATTTTTTGAAAATGGCTTTAAAATCAGTGAATGACCTTTCGTTTTCAGTGGTTCAGGGGTCCATTTACAATCTAATTCTGAGAGGTGACAATTTTATTAGGACAGATGTGTCACCGCGTAAAGCTCTCTTCTGCAGACCCAGTATTTCTGTGTCTACTAACAGTCATGGGTATTTGCGTGCTAGAGTATTAGCCTTGCAAACTACTTTTCAGGTGGTGAGCTAAACAGCCTGTCTTGTTCAGTTAAACGATTGTTTCATTAAAGCTGATCATTTAGTTTTTATTTAAATGAAGGTTATTTTATATTTATCACAGTGTAAGAGTACATAAAGAATCATTTGACACAGTATATTGAAACAGAAAAACAGAACCATAAACATTATTTTCCTAATTTTGACATAGCCACTATGTAATTTTGAATAAGTTCTTATCTGTGTTTTCACTTTTTCATCTGTCAAATGAGCATTCAGTCCTATAAAAGGCAAGTATGAGGAATAATTATTTTATTTAAATAATGAAAAAGAGTAGATGATATACAAATGCTAAATTCTATAAGTAGCATTCCATATTTTAAAAGCATTACTGTGCTTTTATTTATCATTTTCCATTAAAAATTTTCCTGTACTGTGGCCTGGCTGGTGTGGCTCAGTGGACTAAGTGCTGGCCTGCGAACCAAAGGGTCACTGGTTAGATTCCCCACTCAGGGCACATGCCTGGGTTGTGGGCCAGGTCCCCAGTAGGGGGCACTCGAGAGGCAACCACACATTGATGTTTCTCTCCCTCTCTTTCTCTCTCCCTTCCCCTCTCTCTAAAAATAAATAAATGAAATTCTAAAGAAAAAAATTTCCTGTACTGTAAGTGTACTGTAAAAAAATAGCAAAGTGTTTCTGTTACTTTTTAGACTTGCTGAATTTTTTAAAAGTACATTTCTTTCTCTAGAGTGTAAATAGAATTTTACATTTAGTGAAGTGATAAAACTATTGTCTAAATAATGAGTAGAAGGAAGAGAGTAATAAACATCAGAGCAGAAATTAGCAAAACTGAGTCTAAAAAATAGTAGAAATGATCAATGAAACCAATATCTGCTTCATTGAAAAGATAAACAAAATCAATAAACCTTTAGTCAGACTCATTAAGTAAAAAAAGGAGAGGGTTCAAATAAATAAAATCAGAAATGAAAGAGAAGTGACAACTGACATCACGGAAATAAAAAGGATTATAAGAAAATACTATGAACAATTATATGCCAACAAATTGGATGAACTGGAAAAGCATGGATAAATTCCTAGAAACATACAATCTTCCAAAACTGAATCAAGAGGAAACAGAAAATCTAAACAGACTGATGACTATTAATGGAATCAAATCAGTAATCAAAAGAGTTCCAACAAACAAAAGGCCTAGACCAGCTGGCTTCACAGGTGAATGTTACCAAATATTGAAAGGATTAATGCCTCTTCTCAAGATATCCTGAGAACTGGAAGTGGAGAGAAGTCTCCCAAACTCATTCTTCAACACAGGCATTATCCCTATACCAAAACCAGACAAAGACATTACAAATAAGAACACTATACATCAATATTCCTGGTGAACATAGATGCAAAAATCATCAACAAAACATTAGCGTGAGAAGTGCCTCGCTAAAGACCACACACTCGTAAGTAACTGTAGAAGCTGGAACACCAGGGACCCGACTCCTCGTTCCATCCATTGAAGCTTCAGAATTCCGATGCTTGATTTCAAAAATCTTGCTTGTAGTTTTGAGTTTTTAATATTATTATTGTCACATAAGCGTAATATAATAAAATTTTAAATGGAGAAAAGACTATTTTACTAACCCACATAACTTATCCAATCCATTTTTTTCTGTTACTATTCATAGAGTTTGCTCTTTTTATATAATTATGAAATTAAAACGTAATCTCAAATCTTAATATGATGGCTAATACATCAGGACGTAAATAAGAAACAGATCAGGTTGTTTAAACATGAGCTGCATGGTCATGACAGGATATCCTATAGCTTAGAAATATCTGGTTTATCTGCTCACTCCCTGACAGGTCTTTCTTGTCTGGAGTATTAAAGTGAGACACTTTCTGTTTTTCAACAAACTGAGAATAAAACATTAATCTTCATGCATCTCTCACTGGCCATTTTATATTATTTTATATTTTGCTTTGAATAGAATTCCTATAATGATTTATTTGCTCATTTTTTTCCCCCTCTATTCCTGTTTTCACACATTTGGCTGAATTATTTCATTCAAAAGTACTGAATGGAATTATACAAATTTAGACAGCTCCAAACATTTGCAGCTGGACTCAGCTAGGACAGGAGAGCTTTCCAGAACTCACACACACACGCACACGCACAAACAGGCCCCCCCCCCCCGGAATGAATGGCACTATTCATGGACGCAGAGAGACGGACCTGTGCAGACTTTGAAAGGGCTGTTGTTCCATATATATGTGTTCTACCACATTCACCATCTTTGTTTGTGGAGAGCAAAAGCTTCTGTCCGAAGGTGTGCTGCATTTAGACTCTTATTCATTATTGACCATTTCATATTCCTTTTTTTTTTCTGGGAAATGATAGTAGTTTGAATATTTAGCTTTTCCTTCGTGTGAAAATAAACAGCCCGGTTAGCACACTCGCAGACAAGCTAAAAGCAGCAATTGAGAGCACTGAGCTGACAGCCAAATTCATCATTCATTCATTGGGAGATATGGTTTTGAGGCTCTTAAAACAGGGTCAGGTTTTCTTTCTTGTGAAAACTCATTTGTTGTCAATATTTTGGAATGTTTGCAGAATGGGGAGAAATGTTATATGCCATAATACAATGATTCTACCATATCCTAGACATTTTTTTTCCTAAAAGACTGAATGAATTTACTGTATCAAATTATTTTAATACCTAAAGTAGCATTTGTAAAATATTTTTTACTCAAGTACATGCACGTATTTCTTGAATAGGCTTACATTTTTTCAAAAAAATAAAAAGTAAAAGGAAATGAAAGGTTTAGGCTGGAGTATTTTCTCTTAATTTAACTTTTTTTTGTTTATCGTTTTCTGCTTTTCTTTCCACATTCTGAATGAGTGAGTAATTAACCCTTAGTAAGGCAATAATCCAGGTGTGCTGGACTTTCAAATTTAGAGCTAATTACTTCAGTGGACTCATGGCTTTTCACACCTACTGCAAGTACATTCTCTTTCCTTTTCCAAATATCCTGCGTTAATGAACATTTGCAATTGTTTCATCTACAAACACGCCAATTACTGATCTTCATGAACAATTATAATCGTATTTTTAACAAAACATGTCGATTTGCCAAATATTATTTGTTCTCAACTTTTAGAACTATGTCTTAGAATGTAACAAAGCTTCTCTAAGAAAACTAGGGGAAAATGGGTAAAGATACAAAAAAAATTAAAATGGGCAGAGTGTTTTGAAAGCACGAGTATTTGTTCAATTAGAGTCCCCGGCACACGTGAACACCAAATCCCGCTTTGCAAACTGTAGCATTTTTCACACAGCCAAGGGATGTTTTATCCTTTTTTCTTTTCTAGAACTTAAATACAATACAATCAATTCTTCGGATCAAGTATTTTTGTTGTGAGTAACTGATACCTACTCTAGGTCATGTCTACCTTTCCTGGAACTCTAACCAGCTGATATTGTCCCAAAGCCATTATGGTTTTTACTTATTTGAGCATCTAATTTTTCTAAAATTAGATACCAAGCTTCACTTTGATCTCTTTCTATTGTATCACCAAGGTCACTGTTTCTTTTATTTTATTTATTTATTTATTTTATTTTTTAGCAAAGTCCAACATGTTTTTAACCCACTTGTGGTTTTTTGTTTTGTTTTTTAAATTTTTTCCTGTCGGATATTGAATTTCCTACTGGCTTTTTGCAGATTCCATTTCTTGACTAGTATCTCTCATCTTTTCATTCATTATGTCCACATTTCCCTTAAATCTTTAAGCATATTTTTAATAGCCATTTTAAAGTCTTTGTCTTCATTCTAACATCTCTGTCAGCTCAGTGTCTGTTTCAATATTCAGAAAGACACTTCTGGGGAAGGTTTGTGGAGGTTCTTCTTTTTCCTTTCTACTTCATGAATTTCAGCTGCTCAGAAGCTCTGAAATACAACCCCTGCCCCACGAAGACCTGTGTGCTCTACGTTGGCTCCACTTCTGTGTGTCATGGTCTAAAAATACTGTTTCTAGACAGAAACCATTGAGGTATAGCCTGTGTGTTTCCCTTCTCCACGGATCAAAGTGTTAGGTGGTCTGTTTTACAGTGTCCATCAATAGTTGCTTACTATATACTGTTTGGTTCATAGTTTACAGTGGGGACCTAGTCCTGTGTCAATTACTGTACTAGCTGAGTGTGGGAAGTACAGTGGTTTTACATTTTAATAGAATCTGCCAGTTTACTTTCCTAAAGAATAAAGCAATTTATATTTCCATCATCAATGGATAAAAGGGACCATTTGTCTAAAAATTCTCAGTCATAAAGATTAGTTGTCCTTTTTAAAAATTTTTACAGAAAAAAATTGCGGAAATGTTCCTTTATTCCAGTTTGTATTTCAACATTTTTTTGTTTGTTGCCTAATTTACTCTGTGTCACCTGTTCATATGCTTTTCCCACTTTCTACTGAGTTTATCTTTTTGTATCAATTTTTAGTATTCCAATCACTTAATAACTCACCCAAATGTTATTTTGAATAGTTCTTTATATTCAAACTGTCAAAATACACTTTTAGTACATAGTACAAAAATGTTTATTTAATTGTATTCATGTGTAGGTATATACCAAATGAATTATAAAAATGCCATATATCTTATGTCACACTCTGCATTACATTTAATCAATAAACATTAACTGCTCATTGTCCCGGCTGGTGTGGCTCAGTGGACTGAGCATCGGCCTGAGAACCAAAGGGTCACCAGTTCGATTCTCCAGTCGGGGCACGTGCCTGGACTGTGGGCCAGGTCCCCAGTAGGGGACGCGTGAGAGACAACCACACATTGATGTTTCTCTCCCTTTCTTTCTCCCTCCCTTCCCCTCTGTCTACAAATAAAATAAATAAAATCTTAAAAAAAACAAAAAGCAAATAAACTGTTCATCAATTCTTCTGGCTTATATGCTATTTCTTTACCAGTAAATGAGATGAGGCCCCTTTGATGTAATTTTTAAATATTGCCACAATAAATACAATTTCCTGCAGTAAAGTAATGATATAATCTTAAGTCTATTACAGCTTGCAAGATAATCTAATGGTACTCTCAGGAATCAGCTCAGAAACTGGGTGAATGTGATGATTCTACATAAACTACTATATTTCTAGTAGGTAGTTTTAGCAGATTGTGACTCACTCAGCATAATATAACTGCACAATTTACCTGTTTCTTTAAAAAATATTTTGGTCAACCCGGAATATTAGAATATTAGAGGCTAAATTAATTATTATAAAATGTTTGCCAAATTCTTCTTGCAGTGGGTATGAGTGAAAAGTTATAGCACATTTCTGTTATTTACCTAAGATTTCTGTTTTCAGTATTTCACCTAATTTTGGGGTGATCTACAAAATTATTTATGCCCAGAAGTTACCTACTAAACAGTAATATTTCATATGGAACACATGCGGAATAATTACGGTCAAGTTTTTCAAGACTAATGAAACGATTGTGATTTAAATGTACGAGTCTTATTTGACATTATTAGAACGTTTTAAGTTCAGATAGCAAAATTATGACAAAATAAGGTAAAAGAAAATTATATAATTCAATAAGCAAGCTAATATATAAAAGCTCCAACCAAAGAGAAACACAAGCCTAGAGAGAGACGGATGAAAATCAAAATACAAAAGCTCAGTAGAGAATATGTGAAGGTCAGTGACATATAGTCCTTCACAAATGAAGCTCACGGCCCGATGAGACAGATGCGTATATAAATAACAGTGAGATAATTATATTTCTAGAGACTATATGTAGTTCCCATGTATTGATCGGTGTTTTGGTTGGTTATAGGACCAGCTTCAGCACATTTTCTTATAGAAACAATTCTATGTGAAATTAATGTTTGGTCTGTCACCCCCCCCCCAAAGGAGTCACAGTCTAAAGTACGTTAAGGGAGAAGAAAAAAAGGAATGATAATATTAGGCGAAGATTTTGAACACCTACTTCGTCTGCCATTTTTCCAACTGTACCATTGTGCTTGAAAAATTGTTTTCATCAATTTCCTTAATCTTCACAAATACTGGATGAGAAAATTACTTCTGAAACAGACGAGGAGAAAACAGTTTCGGGGAGATCTAATGAATTATACAAAATTATTCAACTCATAACTGGTAAAACTGGGACGGAACCCAAGACTTGTCTGCCTCCTAGTTTGTTTACCCTAAAAACAGAGCCCGAGATCCGGACCTTCACAGGAAATGTGAAAGGAGGAAAGGAGGGTGTGAGAGAAAGTAATAGCATGCCCTACAGCGACATAGGCGCCCCCAACTTTCTGGGAGCGCTCAGGCCCTGGTCACAATGCCCTAACTAGAGCGTGGCTGCTGTAATCATCTGTCAACAATTAAAACTGGAGATAGCTCCCCCAAGGGTTCCTCTGAGTGTCAAATGCGTTCCTCTCTGCCCCCATCATTCTGTAGCAGTCCTACCTGCCTGCTCGCGACGCTTGGGTTCAATTACTCCTGACAGTAATAATTCCTTTTCGTTTCTCTTACTTTACTGGCATCGAAAGCCCAAAGTCAACAGGTAGGAGACACAGTTTTAAGTGCATTGGCACCCTTACTGTGTTCCCTGGCAAAAGCATCTTCTTCTAGGAACTGAGCCTAAAACCATAAAGCCTATAGTTGCAGGGACAGGAGGCACAAATTCCCCCAAAACACATGACCATGGGACCCACCAGTTCTGATACGTATTGTGCCATCCAGAGGTGCCAGCCTGTGGTGCCCACAGCCTGCTGAAAATGGAGTCACCAGCTCAGTAAATGGGATCCCGAAGAGGTACCTTCAGCACCCACTACCATCTTAATTCTGCTTATAAGTTCAGCTCTTTCTAAACCCTTTTTGAAATGGGAGCAAATACAGCAATTTTTCCCTCCCAGATGGAGGACAGACAAGTTGTGTCTTTAATTCACAAGTCTTCAGAGTGAGAAAAGCTATGCCAAGGGCCTGTGTTCACATCTGGGCCTGCACTGGACGACGAGATCTTGAAATACAAGAACAAGCCTGACGCGATCATTGGTTGAGTCTCTGGGCATCTTGGGAGAGTGTATGGTGGCTGTGTGTTGATTGTGAGTTATTGGGGGCAAGATGGGGAACTGTGGGAGGGCACGGCTTTGATTGTCCTCCAAAGAATTCAGACCTCCTAGTATTCATGCACTTGTGTGTCCCCTACCTTTACATCTGGACCTTATGACTTCAACATTGCTTTACCCAATGAAATGCAGTGCAAGCAATGCTGTACCAGTTTTATACCTAAGCCTTAGGTGCTGTGGCTTCTCCTTTTGCACTCACCCCCGGTTTCCATGAGAGAAGTTCAGCCACCTGTCTGCAGAAACGACGGGGAGTATAGAGAGGCCGTGTGGACAGGGAGAGGCCTTGAAGCTTCATAGGGATGAACCAAGAAACCCAGAAGACAGATAGTGTGGAGAGCCTGCAGAACAGACCCTGAAACTGGTCTGGCCAGCCCGAACTTGTTAAGCTTTTCCAGCTGAAGTTAAGCCTTGTGGCTCTAAAAGCCATCTGGGATCTTCACATCCAGCAGAGATGACACCGGGCAGACACATGCTCTCCCAACTGTACCACGTCTGAATGCCTCACGCCCAGAACCGTGTGCGATAAAACTTACTGCCTTAAGCCATTGCACTTCGGGGTAGTTTGTTACACAGCGATGGGTAACCAAAATAACTAGGAATTTTTTTTCGCTTTATAACGAGAAGAAGAAAGATAGCATGGTGAACCTCAAGGGCAGTATAATTACACAGTTCAATCTCAAGAGCCAACACTACGTTACAATGTCATGATACTGTTGTTTTCCACATTGAACTTCAGGTATTACATTATAACTTGTGTGCCAATATGCTTTTTCTCTAATGTATTTTTAATATGAAATGTGATCAAATGCGTAAGATGCATTTCGTTTATAACAGAATCATCTTAGCTATAGAGAACAGAAAGCTTATTTTTTAGAAATCTGTTTCCACTCAGGAATTCCAACTTTCATTTTGCAAAGCCTTGTGGGAATACTTTTTCCTGGTATGCATTCCAGTGGCCTTTTTATTTCCTGTCGCTGTGTCAAAAGCAGTAAGAGCAACACAAAAGAATGGAACAGGTTACCTTATAATATACATACCATATGGCTGCATAGTCTTATCCCTCTTTGGTTTGGAAATTACCGTATGTGGTAATAGCAAATTGGCCTTCTAATTACTATTCCTTGCATATGACTACGTAAGTTAATGTATCGTACATAATAAAGATGAGACCTTTCTTCTCAAATCTTGTCTTGCAGACTTTTCTATGTCTCTGTTATCTTAACTACACTTAAAATCTTCTTTTGTGGCAGGACATTAGCATTCCACCCCTAAGGACCTGAGGAGTGGCCTTACCAGGTCAAGACAGAGACAGAAGGCCAAGGGCGGCTCTGGCGGAATCAATAAAGGGGAAAGTAGATTAAGTGCGAGGTACAAAGAAAAAGCTGAGACAACTCTCAGGTCGTTGGCTGACGCAACTGCCATTTACTTAAATGAGAAGGGCTCAGGGGGAAATGTATTCTTTTCAGAAAATCTATTTTACTGTATTCTTTATACTGACATTTATATGAAGAAATGGTAGCTCATCTGAAGTTATAAGCAAGGAACTAATTTCACCAGAGTGCAGAGAACCACCCAGGAAAACCCATGATAAGGGCTAATTGTGGAAGAGGGACCTATACCCATCAGCCATACTCTACCAGCCACAGTTCTAACAGACAAAAAAAGAAAAAAAAGAAAAAAAAGCACTCTGGTACAAGGGCGTTGTCAGAGGGTCTAAGGTAACACATTGAACAGCCTGTTTTTCTGGGCATACCTTTGTCTATAAAAGGGTGAATGAAAAAGAAGTTTGAGGTCTTATCAAAGTTTTTGTAGCACAATGAAAAAGGAACATTATCCTAAATATAAATTTATACATTTCTGAAAATTATAACATATAGGAAATAAAAGCTATTCTAGGAAATATTTATTTAGCCCATTGAAAAATACGCAAAGAATATGCCTCCTTAAAAGAGATACTGGTATTCATAAGGAAAAATTAACTTGGATGAAGAGTTAAAGTGGAATTCACAAAAATGATGACACACTTCAATTCCACCTTTAAAAAGATAATTTTAAAATTAAATAGCTAAATTAAAGTCCACATGGAGATAACAGAAACAGAATTCACCCTGTAGAAAACTGAATCAGTAGTTTTTCTCTAAATGGAATTTAAAAAAAATAAAAATATAAAAGGTACATATAGAATAGATTTTACTAAGCCTGAGAATTATGAGTATAATAACCCTGGCAAATAATCTGAAAAACTGAGAGTAAGCAATAAACAAATATTTAATGGCAAAAAACCTTTTCTAATTTTACTTATTTGTGTCCTCTCTTTGTTCTTAATCTAACTAAAGTTTACAACAGGTACTATAGGAATACAAAATATAAGAAACAACTTTAAACAATTATATGTCAACAATTTGGATAACCTAGAAGAAATAGATACTTTCCTAGAAACAAAATCTACCAAGACTGAATCATAAAGAAACAGAAAATCTAAACAGACCAATTACTGGTAAGGAGATAGAATTAGTAATAAAAATCTCCCAATGAAGAACAGATGGCTTCACTAGTGAACTCTTCCAAACATTAAAAGACTTAATACCAATTCTTCTCAAATTCTGTCAATAAATTAAAGAAGGAGGAATAATTCCAAACTCATTTTATGAGGTCAGCAATACCCTGATACCAAAACCAGACAAGAACTCTATAATAACACTGCTGAACAGAGATGCAGAAATTCTCAACAGAATATTAGACAGCTGAATTCAACATCAGTTAAGGGTTTATATATCATGATCAAGTAGGCTTTCTCCATGGGATGTAAGGATGGTTCAACATGCTCAAATCAATGTGTGACATGCCCAATAAAATTAAGGATAAAAATCACATGACCATCTCAATGGATGTAGAAAAAAAAGTCTTGAAAAAATTTAACATTTTCTCATAACGAAACTTATCAACAAATTAAGTACAAAATAGCTGCACCTCAACATAATAAAGGCCGGATGTGACAAACCCACAGATAACATCATACTCGATGGCAGAAGCTGAAAGCTCTTCCTTTAAGGTGAGGAACAAGACAAGGTTGCCCACTCCTGCCACTTCTTTTCAACACAGCACTGCAGGTCCTAGACAGAGCAGTTAAGCAAGAAAAAGAAATAAAAGGCATCCAAATAAGAAGGGAAGATAAAAAATTATTTGTAGAAAACATGATTTTATATATAGAAAAAACTTAAGACTCCATCAAAACTGTTTGATAATAAATAAATTCAGTAAAGTGTACAGATCAACTTACAAAAAAATCAGTTGTATTTATATGTACTAACAATGAACTACATAAAAAAAATAAAGAAAACAATCATATTTACAATAGTACCCAAAAAATTAAAATACCTAGGAATCAATTTAACCAAGTTAAAAATCTATATACTGAAAACTATAAGACATTGATGAAAGAAACGGAAATATATCTTATGCTCAGGAATTGGAAGGATTAATATTGTTAAAATGTTCATGCTGCCCAGAGCACTCTACAGATTCAATGCAATCCTTACCCAAATTCCAATGGCTTTTTTTCACAGGAACAGAAAAATCAGTCCTACAATTTGTATGAAACCAACAGGGTTCTGAACAGCTAAAGCAATCTTGAACAAGAATAGCAAAGCTGGAGGCATCATTCTTCCTGATTTTAAACTACATTAAAAAACTTTAGGAATCAAAAGAATATGGCATTGCCATAAAAAGAGACGCACACATCAACGGAACAGAGAGTCCAGAGTGAACCTATTTATACCTGTGAACGATTGACGAAGGCGCCAAGAATACACAACGGGGAGAGGACAGTCTCGTCAATAAACAGCGTCAGGAAAACTGAATATCCACATGCAAAAGAATAAAACTGGATTCTTATTTCTTATCAGGCACACACAGAAATGAACTAAAAATTAGTTAAAGAGGTAAATGTAAGATCTGAAACCACAAAATGTCTAGAGGAAAACATAGGGGGAAAGCTCCTTGACTTTGGTCTTAGCAATAAATTTTTGGATAGGATACCAAACGTACAGGCCAGATACTCGCCCCCTCCAAAAAAAAAAAAAAAAAGCAAGTGAGACTGTATCAAACTAATACGCTATTACAAAAAAAACTGTTCCAGTCATTATGCAAAATCATAGGAAGATTAATTAAAAATTAACAATAGAACTACCGTATGATACAACAATCGCATTTCTGGATGTACACCCAAAGGAAATGGAATCGCTCTCTCGAAGAGGCATGTGCCCTCTCAGACTCATGGCAGTGCTTTTCACAACACGAAGAGACAGACACAAGCTAAGTGTCCGTCGACAGATGAATCGGTGAAGATGTGGTACACGTGTACCACACACACACGGCCGGCATATTATTCAGCCATAAATGAAAGAAATCTTGTCATTTACAACAGTATGAATGAATTTGGAGAGCATTATGCTATACGAAAGAAGCCATAAAGAGAAATATATAAGCTGTATAATACCACTTAGACTACATGTAGAATCTTTTTTTAAAAAGTCAAATTCATAGAAGAGAGAATAGGAGAGAATAGAAATTGGGAGATATTGGTCAAAGTGCAACAACTTTCAGTTTAAAAATGGATAAGTTCTTAGAATATAATGTACAGCCATGGTGATATAGTTAATTCTGTATTGTATACTTGGATTCTGCTAAGAGTGGATCTTAAGAATTCTCACAAAAAAGTGAAAAAAAAACTTTTTCTGAACTGAAATATTATTTAAGTCTACGAATCAAAATGACTAACTATATGAACCCAAGAAAAGCAATGAAAAAAATGATTCAAAATGAATTATTAGCACTCAGGCAGACAGGAAAGACGTTACCTAGGAAAGAACTAAAGTGGGGCTGGCCTCAAGTTTCTTTTCTGCATAGCTGAATGCCAGAGGACAACACAGGATTTTAATGGAAAAATTGTGTGAACTGAAAATTCCACATCAATCAACTTATTGTTCTAATATGAAAGCAACAGAAGACACTCCTAGGTTATAAGGACTTGGAAAATTTTGCAGCCAAGCACTCCTCTTGGAAAAGAAAGAGAATCAGTGATACGATTCAAGTGATAAAAGCATAAATCAAAACAGAAAGGCTAGCGATGAGAACTGAGACCACTTAAAGACATTCGATTAACACAGTTGAACGCCAACTCAAATCATCTCAGTAAAAAAGTTGGCTGAGGACCTACTATGTACTGGAACTCTCTGAGTATAGGGACATAAAAGACATGGCTGCAATTTTCAACAGGTGGGCTCAAGACAGTACTCCAAAGGAGCAGAACCTAACTGAAATGAGAGAACGAGGCTGTGAAAAGGCTCAGAGGAGAGTTTTTGGAAAGTCCCAAGTACCAGAGGCTGGAGAAAGCTTGTCCTGTTCCAGGACAGTGGGGAGGAAGTGAGGAAGGACGGGGAGTTGTACTCCGGTCGCACACAGCGCTGGGCAATTCAGTCACGTAAGGACTTTGAATGTCTTCAGTGGAATTGAGACACCAATGCAGAGATTTAAGCAGAGGAGTGATCTGATCTTAAATTTTAAAAAATGAATTTTTTTAAAAGAATGGAGGGCAATCATATGAATCTTAGTTGTTTTTTTGTCCAGTTTATTTGGCTTAGCACACTATTTTCAAGAACCATTCATGTTGTTGCAAATGGCAGTACTTCATCTTTTCTCATGGTTGAGTAGTGTTCCATTGTACATATCTATATCATCTTCACTCAATCACCTATTTGATTTCACTCATATGCGGGATACAAAACTGAAAGCAACAAGTGAACAAACAAGACGAACAAAAACTCATAGACACAGACGACAGTATGGTAGTTACCAGAGGGAAGGGGGGTGGAGGGGTGCTAAAATGTAACCGGGGTCAAGTGCATGATGACAGAAGATTTGGCTTTGGGTGGTGATGCAACACACAGACGATATTTTATAGAACTGTTCACTTGCAACCTATGTAATTCCATGAACCAATGTCACCCCAATAAATTTAGTTTTCAAAAAAAGAGAAAAGAATGGACAGTAGAATAGCATTTGCCAGCACTGTGGGGGGTCGGGGGCGAGGGATGAGATGTTGGCCAAAGGGTAGAAACTGCCCATGACAAGATGAGTGAGTCTGGGTGTGTAATGTATTAGCATGGTGACGATAGTTAATAATTCTGTAATACACATGGAAGCGGCTAAGAGGGTAGACATCAAAAGTTCTCATCACAAAACAGAAATGGTAATTATATGAGGTAATGAGGTGTTAACTAACCTACTATGCTAATCATTTCACAATGCGTGCGTGTTACACAATGACCATGGCTTCACCGTTGTTTTCCAGTTACCCCCAGTTTGATTGGGGTTCCCCCACAAGCAGTTTCCTCAGTAAGAACTTTTGGGAGCAATAATCCCTGAGTGCTTGTGTGTTCGAAACAATCTGTTGAATTTTTACTAGAAACACAAGTTGGCTGGACATATAATCCCGTAAGTTTTCCCCTGCCTGTCATATAAATACTGCTCAGGGAAACGGGGACTCTGGGGGATTTGCTTTTTTCCCTTCTGAGTGACTTGACATTTTGGCTTAGCTTTGCACAGGATTCTTTCTTAACTTTAAGGACCAACACTTTATCAGAATGTATCTCATTATTGATCCTCCTGGTTCAAATCTCCTTGGCATATGACATGTCTTCAAAAATGCAGACTCAAGCCTTCTTTTCTTTCAGGAATGTTTTCTTGAATTATAGGTTTCTATATTCTGTTCCATTATTTTGGCTTTCTTCTTAGGGAACTCCAATTATGTGTATTTGATCTCCTTTGCCTTTCTTGGGTGTCTAACTATTCCCTTTAATCTTTTTCAGCTCCTCTGTATTTCTATTTTATTTTGATCACTTTTGTCATTCTATACTCTAGATCCCTTTCTGTATTCTCTTCAAAGTTTACGTTGCCTTGTGTTCCTTCCAATTTTGTCTTCGTTTTTGTGCTTTTTTTTTTTTTTTTGGTTATCGTTGGTTCTTTCTACTTTTCTTCCTTAGTTTGTCAATGCACATTTCGTTGAACCCCGTTTTCTCACCGTATTTTCTCTATCATCTCATGTTTTCACTTTGCGGGGCGGTGGGGGAGGTGGCAGTCTTCTTTCATCGAAGTGATTATTTCATGTTCTTTCTTTACTTTCAGTTTATGATCAAATATTTGGTCAGAACTGGCACCTGTCCTTTCTCACTGGGCGAGGTGTCCTTTGGGAAAACCTTTCCCACTTCATTCTTCCACAGGTTCGTGTCAATTCTGGCCCAGCTTCAACTCTGCCTCTCACTGTGCAAGAAACTAGACTTTATTTTTTTCCTGTCCAGCGATTGCAGGAGTTTTCTTTAGAGAGTATAGTTTTACTGGACTGTCTAAGAGATATGGTCACTTATCCATTATTCTATTCTATACCTTTCCTTCATGCACTTTGACCTGTGTGTTTTTTCACTTTCTGCTTTGTCCTTCCAGGATCCCACAGCCCTTGTCCCATGTGGGTCTTTGCTGACATCTGTTGCCCCTCGAGCATCTGGCGTTCCCTTTCTCCAGGTGCCTCAGGCTGCCTCACAGCCCTTTTGGTTGTAGGCCAATCTTAGTTGCTTTTAAAAACCTTTACACTTAAAAAAAAAAAAAATCTATGGGGCATGCCTGCTTTCTAGTTTTACTATAGGAGGAAATTGTAGATTTTTAAAATATATCTTGTTTTTATAAGATATATTGGAGAAAAATGGCACATACCTCAGGCCCCTGTTTACTAGCAAAATTCCATTTTTATGTCTGAAAGGCAGTAGTTCATTAAAAAATATATATATATGTTTTTAAGTTGAGCAGACTGTGATAAAGTTTACTTGCATACTGTGAACTTTTTTCATCCTCAGAGCCATTTATTTCCTGATTTCTTCCTGACAGATATTTTAGAAAACATCTTCTATTCCATGGATTGGGTTTTTCCGTCAGGGGCACTAACTATCCTCGACTGAATCACCTCTTCTTTAACATTCTTCATCTTTTTTTATAGCACGCGTGCACTGCTTTTGTCTCTCCTTTCCTTCCCATCAGTATTTTAATTTTCAATATTATTGATACTATATCTTGCCATTTTTAATTCACTTAGTTAGGTCATAATGATGTTATTTGTAGCCTCAATTTACTTCATGACATGCACGATGGATACTGTGAGGTACCGCCCAGAGGTGCCCTTCCGGACTGAGAGGCTCAGTGGGCAGGAAAAAGTGGGCTGATAACAGCTCACAGCTGAATTTCTCTCTAAGAGCAGCCCTGGGTCTCAGGGAGCCTCCTCAAACAAAGTCACACGCCCACCCTTCTCGAGGACTGTCCACGTCAAATGAGTGGCCCGTGGGAGCCGCACACAAACCCAACCTTCTTGCCACCGTTCGGACCAACTTTAAATGGCTGTTCTAACTCCTGGGCTCCCCATGGGATGAACTGAGACCCCTGTGGCCACCACACTGCTGTTCGACTTCTCCCTCTACCCCGATCCTACTTCCCCTGTTCACTAATGTAGCTTGTTTCTCAGAGCATTTGTGGCAGATTCAAGAGGGTCACAAGTGCTTTGCCACTCTTCCAACCAAGAGGTAAGGTGTATATTTCTTCCCCTTGAACCTGGGCTGTCCTTTGATGACTTCAACCCACACATTACAGCGGAGGGGACACTGCGGGATTGGGCCTCGTCTCGAAGAAGACTGAGAAATTTAAGAGGGACTGAGATTATATGGAAAGAGAGAGAAACTCAGCTAAACACAGCCTTCTAGCTCTCTGCAGACCTCAGGCATGTCAGTGACTGGCAGACCAGTCCAGTTGCCGAGTGAATGTAACCCAGGTGCCCACTGCACACGAAGCGGAAGCTCCTTAGCCAAGCTCTGCCCACAAACCACACTCCACAAGAAATCTCTCACATGCCGCCCCCATGTCAGAGGGCGCATCCACAGGACACGTAAGAGACGCGATAGGAGGAGTGGCCCTGAAACAGACTCTGACATGGGTTTGTTGGCAATAAGGACACCGTCACGGGGGGTCGGTGGACGACCGGTGACTCCCATTATGCTGCGTGGGTGTTGTTGTTCAACCATGTGGCCATGACGCACTGGGATGGGATGCAGGCGAAGGGAGCCGCCGGCAGTTTCCCTGTCACGGGGTCGTGGGAGGTGCAGCAGCAGGAGTCAGCCCCAGCACTGCAGGTCTGACGAGTGTGGCACGGTGGCCCCGGTGCACCAGAGGAAGACAAGAAAGGGCTCAGGGGTCCAGATCTCCAGTTAAAGGCGAAGTGTGAAACGAGAGCCTTGTTGGCATCATATAAACAGCCTCTTCCTTCCTGTCGTGGGATGCAAAAAAGAAAGGGAAAGAAAATGCCATGGAGGAGGGCTAGACGTTAATTATAAGGGTAACAGAGTTCAAGAGCAGTTTGCACTGTCAAGTCCGGCGAGTCTGCTATGCCAAGGTCAGGTCCATAATTAGAGACACGGAGGAATCTGAGATGTGGACTGAACTCTCTACGTTGCTGCAGAGAACACGCGGAACCTGCAGATGCCCCCGAAATACCCTGCAGACATGGCCCACTCTTCCCAATGGAAGACGGGCATCTTCCACGCTAAAGACGATACAGAAAACTTTGTCTAGCCAAACAACATGCACTCCACCTCCGTCCCCACACCTCTTCTTTTGCTCAGCACAGCAGCAACTTGGGTCAAGTCGCCCCGCTGGGGAAGTATTAGGCCTGCGGAGGGGGCAAGGGGAACCCCACGCCAATGTACGTCGCGGATCAAGGACAGAACACCAAGTTGGATAAAGCATAGCTTTTGTGAAGTGGAAGCAATTTCCCGAGATGCAGCAGGAAACACCTGGGCAAGAACCACGAGCGGCTGTGCTAACACACTGCGTAGAGGGCTCTCGGGAGCTCGCCAAAAGTAAGGCCCACAGCACGTGCTGCAGAAATGCCAGAACTACCGTAGCAGATGGTAGAAGGAGGGGTTAAAAGGCTCAGGGAAGCGGGCGTGCTGCAGTGGGGAAAACGCATGAGGCCAGAAATTCGCTAACCGTCTCTGTCCATGAGAGAGCTCCGCTTACGGCAAGGACGGAGGTCAGGAGGCGCGAGCTGCAGGGAGAAATGCAGGGGCAGCTGTCACCTCCAGCCAGGTGTGCTGTAGCTCTGGAATCCTGGTATCAATGGAGATGACTGGATTCTGAGATAGGAGAGCCCAACCGATGCCGACTAATGGTCAGAGGGAGGATGAGTATATTTATCATAAAGAGCAAGAAGGTCTGAGTGGAAACCAGATGTTCCTAGAAGATAAAATAGATGGGCAGCCAAAAGGGGGCGCTGCTCAGCTCCCACACCAAACGAAACTCAAGAGAGAGGATCATGAACTTGTGGGAACTTCTCTCATAAAATGAGCATCTCTTGCCCAGTTTCTGAATATGAATCATTTCTCAGACCGACAATCAAAATATCTGTGAGGAAGGCCCCTTAAATATCATGCAAGAGTATTCTAACGATTCTCTAGTGCATTCTCAAAGACAATCTATGACCATGAAGGCAACGAAGAAAACAATGTAAAAAGATAAAAATTAATTCAAAGAAGCAAGAAAGGAAAGTAAAGGAAACTTAGGAAAAGTAAAAAGGACAAAATAAAAGCTTAGAAATAAATTCAAAAGTATTAGTGATTATAGCAAGTATAAAATGGACAAAATGTTACAATTAAGTCAAAATTTATCCCACTGGATTAATAAATTAATCCAGATATAGGTTGCTTGTGAACACTACATCTAAAAATGTCACAGGATGTTTGAAAGTAAAGACCTGATAAAAAGATACACCACATTTCTAGTGCTAAAAAGTAAAGCTGGTGAGGCTATATTAGTATCAGAAAAATGAACTTCAAAGCAAAAAGCATTGTCATGAATATAAAGAAAAACTTTGTGATAAACATTTCAATCTCCCGAGGTGAGGAAAAAATTACAAACTTGAACATACCGGGTAACATATCCACAAAATGTATGAGGACAAGTGAGGGGAATGTAAGAAGAACCAGATTAATCATGTGTCATAGTGGGAGATTTTAACATATCTCTTCTCATAGCTTCTATATTTAGCAGGAAAAAAAGGACAGAAAAGATCCAAAAGTCACAATAACTAAGTTTGAAACAGTGGGCATGTCGTGTATTCGACAGTTGGAGGAAACACTGTTTTTTAACGCTTGAGAAACACTTACAAAACTTGATGACAGCCTGGAAGGGAAGAAAGTTTCAACACATTTTTTAAAACTCACAATTTCTGTTTACAGTGTAGCTAAATTTTAATCCAATCACCAAAATTTAAAAACCCAAATATATCATAAGCATATTTTAAAAACTCGTGTCAGCAGAAAAATTAACCAAAACTTCAAAAAACTGAGAGATGCTACAAATGAATACATTAAAATGAGAGGGAGCACAGAAGGTGTAGAAACTGAAAAGACTGTAAGATGATGTAAATGAAAAATATTATTGAAAAATTTCTAGACAAAATTGCCCCCAAAGAAATAGAAACTCTGAATAGTTCTTTTGCTACATTGAGTCTGCAGTGAGTTTGCTCACACAGGAGGACACCCTTAAAAGGCGCTCTCTACCACACATGACAGGGACACAAGACCACAGGGATTCCCACACTGACTGGTTTTTCATCCACGTCTGGGTAAGTAACTGAACTGACCTGTGTGCACCCTTCCTCTCGTTATAACATGGGAATGATCATGCTGCCCACCTCAGAAAGTGGGGTGAGGGTTAGATGAACTAGGGCATAGAAGAATACCTTCGGGGGGCATCTGGCATGTATGGAACACTCCGTACGTGGTTATCATCGCCATTAGTATTATAGAAAAATCTTAATACCAATAAATGACAAGAAGAATATGGGAAAGAAATATTAGGAGGTCATCTCATTAATGAACATAGGGACCAAAACCCTAATCAAAATATGGCAAAAGCCTGTCGTAATGCCATTAGTACAGCCTGAAGATTCAACTTTGTAAAATTAGGGGTTACTTTATAGCAAGGAAAAAATGTCAGGATTTGCCTGCCGGGAATTCCTGGAATCTGTTTAACCCAGGTCGTGCAGGGCGTTTAATGCTACCTGTCAGAGCTGCCCACTTGGCCCTAAAGACCAACGGGCATGGCTCTGGGCTGGGCGGGTCTGCGGCAGAGTTCACGGACAGCCAAGGGCCCCTGTGTTCTCTCAGACTGATCTCCCTACAGAGCCACTGACAAAACCAAAGATTCTTGAATCATGACTTCATACCATACAGAAAAACCAATGCCAGGGAGGTTAATGACCTAAAGTACAAGGCAAAATTACAAAATGTTCAAGAGGGAGTGAGAGAGAATATCTTCATTCTCTCGGGGGTAAGGGAGGATTTTAAAAATGAGGTTAAAAGCACTATTAGTCTTAAAGCATAAGGTTGATAAACTTGATGATGCTAAAATGAAGAACTTCTGCTTGGCATAAGAAATTATTTAGAAAGTGAAAATGTAGCAGAATAGGAAATATTGGCAACGTATATAATTGACCAAGAACTAGTCTTCAGGATGTATTAGAAATTTTAGGATAATAATAAGCCTATAACCTGAAAATAAAGATAGGAATGTGATGTTTATTTTCTTGGGAACGTTTTATTTTCTCTCACAATACACTCAGTAGCTCCTCTTTTCTTTCTATTTCTCTTTCTCTCATGTACTGCACCCATGCACACAAGCCCGAGTTATCTTTTTGTATGTCATGAATATAGATAGCAGAGAGGCACTGTGGGAACACAGACGCTGTGCCGTGGGCTGGGCTAACTCACGAGCCAATGACTGCTCTCACGTAGTAGCACCGTAGCTAGCACTACTTCAATTAAACTAGAATTTACTAGAGGAAAAGGACTTTATGGACAAATTTGTTTAGAAAATCAAATATGTAAATGTGAAGATCCACGGTTGCCAATCCTCCATCCTCTTTTTTCAACTAATTCCTGAACATGCTCTAAGTATAAGCCAAGGTTTAGGGAAAGTAGTTTCATGGAGAAGCCAATGCACAAATTACTGATCGTGAAACAATGTTTTCTCTTGTGAATGTAGAATGAGGTGCCCCTCCTGGGTTCAAGGCAGTCAGATCTGTAACCTCACATTGAAAAGCTGGGATGAATATTATTGCAGAGCTTAACAACACCCCTAAAGTACACTGTTTTCAGTTGATTAAGTAGTCTATTTCTTCCCCATCATCTCTCAACGCCGCAGCACGTACTGACTATCCATTTGGGGCTCAGGAGGCCCAGTGGCTACAATAAACTTGGCTATGGTTGGTAGCATGTATTGAATGCCACAGTGGCAGTTTGTGGGGGTGGAATTCATCTGAGCGCTTTAAACCACATTCTGTAGGGTCTCAAAAATCCAGGCTAAATTCTTCCTGCAAGTCTCTGATTGTCTTTTCCTCACGAAATCTTCCTGGTCACCCCAGGCATGAGGGAGTGCCCTGTCCCAGTGCCATTACGGGATTTTGTATGTAGCTCTATTAGCATTCATTCCATCTCATTTATAAAAACGTGTCTGTGCCTCACTCCCAGGCAATGAACTCAAAGGAAGGAACCACAGAGAAAGGAGATGAGTTTAAGACGATCTCTGATGGGGCGAACTTCGACAAAAATCCTGTTTTCTTACTTGTAGATCAGGAACCATGTTTTGTGTCCTCCAACTTGGAGAGTTATAATGAGAAGCCAATATGATAAGCTACCTGAAAGCAATGTGATAGCTTCAACTTCTACAGATTTATAAACCATCATCATGCCAACAAATTATCTAAAGGTAGTTAACACAGCATATGTGATGGTGACGTGACTTTCCTGGTATCCCTTAATAAGGCATTATTATCCCACAAGTATTGCCAAGTCTAGCTGGGCTTTCATATATTTTGTTTTCAATCCTCCTCACTTTATTCCTATCGTCGCCGGCTCCCAAACTTGACCGCACACCAGCCTCCTGGGGAGAGTTCATTAATACTCAGGTTGCCGGGCTCCGTTCCCAGTGTTTCTGAGTCAGTACTTCCGGGTAAGGTCTGAGAAGAACTGCATATTTTATGCTGTATGCGTCCATTTGATTTTTTTTTTAAAAATCAGTGTCACGTGATTCTGAGGTAACATGTAATAAAAACAACCTCAAATTTTAAAGCTGAAGGATACTTTGGAAATCACCAAATCCTGTAATTTCTTAAACTGGGTTTTAGGATGTGAGTCAAATACCTTGGAGTTGCTGAAGATGTGTGAAAATTGTGTATGTAAGTCCTTCTGTGCATTTTCTTAGAGAGAGGGTGCAGAGCTCCATTGGGTTCTGAAAGGGGACTCTCTGTGACAACACCAGAAGGCCGAGGGCCACTGCCAGTTCACCCTCCTCATTTTGTTCCCACTGTTGCTTCGATTCAGAGAAGTCACTTGACCACAGCATTGCTATTCTCATAAAACTGAGACTACGGGTCAGGTCTCCTAATCTTTAATGCCTTTGATTTTTAACTATTCTTCCTTATGCTAGTGTCTGGGTGTTAGGCATTCTTTCGGCCAATGACATAACATAACAATGAACATGAATTTGTTTAAAGAATTTCATGGAAATATAAGGCAGCATCTTCTACCCCAATGACTTTGATCTACAATCTTTACTTTCCGTTAATTCTCTCTCTCTCTTTCTCTCTCTCTCTTCCTCTCTTTTGTTATTCCCAGGTTGCCTGGAATCTTTGCTATGTAGTGAACATTAATTCTTTCTCCTATAAGCTGTTATGAACACGCTCCTCAGTTACCTGAACTACTAGAGGAAAAGTATCACCCAGAACACCTTCCTACTGTTTAAAATCACCCAAAATGAGGACGCTCACAGGCGTACGATAAGACCCACGCACAGACAGGCATAAATAAACCTGAATCCTAGTTGTTGCTCTTTCATAAACATTGGGACATTAGGCAATTTGTTTCATTTCTCAAAAATATTCTCATATGTAAATAAAGGAGTTTGGACCATTTTTTGATTACTAATATCCCCTTTACTTTTAAATTCCATAATTCAAGATATCAAAAAAAAAAAGCAATATATAGTATTTCCTAGCTCTTTGTTCTGTCCTAAGTGATTTCCGTTTTTGCCCTGACTTATTTTATGCCGGCCAAAGTGAAAATTAAATTGGTATCTACATGTGTGGTGAAGAATTAGCTTGCCCCAAAGAGAGGTCTAACCTTTGCCCTCAACAACTGAAAGTTGATCTCTAGACTCTTGGAATGTTCAGCTCTTCGTTTGCCTGGGAGCTTGGACCACAAGACAGTCCAGTGTGATTTATAACGGGGACCGGGTACTTGCACTGTAAACACCAACCTCTGGAAGAAATAGAGGCTAAAGGTTTTAGCCTGCCCTCCAGAAGGTGCTAGAAACTAAAGGTCAGCCATGCAAACATATACAATCAAACCCCGATAACAACTCTGCATGTCAAAGGCTCTTTGTCTGGACTTATGACATTATTCTGCCATATTTTTTGCACATTGCAGCCAGGAGGAGCTGATGCCATTCATGTTGACACAGAAAGAGGGAAGCGCTGCATTTGAAAACCTCCCAAACCCTGTCTCCGCACCTCTCCCTCTGGCTGATTATCTACATCCTTTCTTTGCAATAAATATAACCACAGACAAAATGGGTTTCAGGGAGGTTTGTGAGTCTTTTCAGCAAATTATCAAAACTGAGGTAGGTTTTGGAAAACTCTTGAGCTGTCAGCTGGTGTCAGAAGTAGGGACAGTCTTGTACCCCTGCAGGCTGGCTAATCTGGACGCCATGACAATATATTGCTCTGCTCTGTGTCTCTGTCCTTGTTAAATTAACGTATTAATGAATAAAAGGAAATGAGAGAAAGAAACAGTATTTTAGTCTACCGAGATTAGGAAGCAGGTATTTCTACAGTATTGTGTTTTATGTTATCAAAAAACATTCCTTCCCTATTACTTATTTCTGTAAATCCAGAGAAGACATTGTAGGAACTTCATGATTTAATAGTCAGCCATTAGTTTCTTTCTCCTTCCTTTTTTTTTGATATTTATTTATTTATTTATTGGTTACAGAGCGGCTTTCAATGTGATACAATAAAATGTTTTGAAATAAAAGTGGAAACAAAGGTGGGAAGTTGGGAAACAAATACCACCACTCACCAGCTTACATGACGCTGTGGCTTGTAAGATCGGTTTGCTCTCACATACAGAAGTATGAATGGAAAACCATGAAAAAGCTGTGCTCTGATAAATAAATCATAACGATTCATACTTGCTAATTACTGTAACAATAATAGATTCTAATTTATGAATTCAGAAAAATCTCAGTCACTCCACCGTGCTAAGTAAATAATCAGTGCTTCCATAAACACTGTGATAAACCCAACAGCTGACCTTTCCAGCTTGGAATTCTTAATAGGACATGGGATAAGTGTGTTGTTAGTCTGCACCAACAGGCTGCAGTAAAAGCTTTTATGAATAATAACAGTTGAAGTTCTTCACACAGAATGGAAAGAAAAATATGAGTGTTGACTCTGGCAGCTAATGGCATACGTTTAACCACTGATCTTTCGGGGAAGAGACAGACAGCAACTCCGCTGAACAGGCAGTGTAATCAAAACCAACCCAGTGTTCTTGACAGCTCTGTACATTTGGAATGGTTCGCCGAGGGGCTCGTTCTCCAGGAACGGAACAAAGCAGCTGCTGCTGGGGTCTCAAGCTGCACAGTGGCTCTCTTCACAGATGGGGGCTTATACCTCTTTAAATTATAAAGCTACCAGACTTAAAACAAAGCACAATTTTAATGTCTCAAAAGAGTAACCGAAAAGGGTAATCCTTTAAATACTTATTGCGACGCCAAAAGAGAGGACCTTGTACGCAACCCAGTGACAACGGCAGGTGAGAGCGCATTGTCGGGCCATGGCACTGGGGTGATTGACGTGTGCCCCAAAGCCCAATGCATCATGGGGCTGTTGAAATCCTCAGTGACATATTGTTCGAGGCTACGGTCCAACTGAAGACCAAGTTCATCTTAAGTTTTCAACAGACTATATCCTGTGAAGATCTAATAAACAAACCAAAGTTGTCCTCAAGTGGCTCTGAATGCTAAAAAATGGAAATGATTGAAGCCATTATCGTCAACTGGCTGAGGCAGGCGCCTTGTCTACTCCAAGACGAGGTCAGGTGAGGTGAGGCATCCTTTGAGGAGCCTGTTACTGTGCACCCTACCGCTGTCATTTAAACAATCTTCAGTCACTGACTTTCCCTGGAGGGTGCTCCTGAGGGTTCAAAAGGGGCTGCAGGCTTCGTGTGGCCCCCTCCCACAGACTCAGTTGTTTGTGTAAAATAACCGACTTGCCAAAGGCCTCCCTCCCGAAGATTCTGATTTCCATTTACAAACAGGCTCTTCCATTTTTTTCAAGAATAAAATATTCATAATATTAAGAAAATATTTTTAATCCAAGCAGTACATCATTCAAGTCAAAAGGCACATTTACAATTATACCTAGTACCTTGCAATATAGCCATTTGCTGGCAATCGTGTCTTATCTCACTACTGTAAAAAATATTCCAGAAGTAGACTATTAAAGTGTTATTAGGGAAAAGATTAGGGAGACACAAAAATGTTGAGTGAAGAAATTCAATTCAAAAACTGAATCTCAGCATGTGTAATTAAATCATGAGTATCTCATAAATGGGAGTCTGGCATTACTTAAACACTCACTGACTTGAAGGTAGGTGAAATTTACCAGAAATATAGAGAAAGGGGCACATGACTTAAGTCTGTGACTCATCAATTGTCAAAGAACATAGATG
Organism: Mormoops blainvillei; assembly: GCA_004026545.1. Classification (NCBI taxonomy): domain Eukaryota; kingdom Metazoa; phylum Chordata; class Mammalia; order Chiroptera; family Mormoopidae; genus Mormoops; species Mormoops blainvillei. The sequence goes on from PVJD01008928.1 coordinate 54,847, forward strand.
CTGATAAAAAGAGCTCGAACACTTGTATCTTTAAACCACATGCCATAATCATCTAAATAATTTAATCAAAAATAAAAATATCACCTGAGAAGGAGTTTTATTTACATGTTCTGTAATTTTTGCAACTGCATTTAATTACTCACTCTCATACTGCTAGATCTTATAGGAAAAAAAGGGCTCACAAAGTAACATAAAGAGGCATAATAAAGTAGTTAATTTAATTATCAGAACTGATTACATCAGATCCTACAAAAATATACCTTTACCAAGGCTGGAATTGAGTCTCCTTCAAAAACCCTTTCTGGGATTACTAAACTTCCATCTTCATCCCCTCGGTATTCAAACATGGTTCAATTAAACCAACACTTACTTGCTTTATTGGGGTTCCAAAAACCGTACAAACCAGTAACTTTGTTCTCAAAGAATTTCTAGTGAAGTTAGGAAAACCTAACTTCATATACTGAAGAACTATGGAGTTAATTAGAATTACATAAAACTGAGTCACAATATTTAATAATGGTTTGGCTTATCATTGACCCCTGGGTAAAGCAAGCAATGTCTCCCTAGAAAACAGCAGAGAACCTCACAAGTGCAGTGAACTGTATTAGAAATATCGTTGCCTGCTCGCTCATTCACTCACCACCATATTTATCAAGCATCTATTCTAAGCTAGGTACTCTACCAAGAACTGAATATGCAACAGTAAATAAAAAATAAAACCTGACTGCGTGGAAATTACATCGCAAACTGGACAAGCGTTTTCTCCCTTTTCTCATAACTGAGGCTTCATTCTTTTTTGTCATCATCTCTTTTCTAAATTTGGCAAGTTGCCCCGTCCCAGTTCCTCAGGGCACCACATACTCCTGGCAAAAGCACTGGTTCAGCGTCACACAGAGGACCAACATGAAAACAATAAGATTACTGTTAATACGGAGCCCTGCTCTGGGATTAATACTTCTGCCTAATTTAGCTCATGTCAATTCAATTCAATCCTGCCTGATGAAATAAGTATGCCATAAACTATCACGAAATGAATAAATTCACAGTGCTAAGAAATGACATTGCAGGCAATGTTGAACTGCATATCTGAGGGTGGCCCCGTAAGTTTTCAATGGAGCCGAAATACTTGTATTGCCTAGTGACGTCATAGACATTGCAACACAAGCGCAAGGTGCGTTACCACGCGTGCGCGGTGACGCTGGCGTAAAGAAACCTTCTGCACTGCGGGTCTTGTAAAAGCACAGCACCCACAATTATACACAGTACCTAATATTTGATAACGACAAGCTACTGTTACTGGTTTATGTATTTACTCTACTGTGCTTTTTAATGTTATTTTGGAGAGTGCTCTTTTTACTTATCGAAAAAAACCTTTGCTGTCAAACAGCGTCACGTGTTACTGCAGCTCTCCATTGCAACCTTTTCTCTAGAGCCTGATTGGATCTTGTTTTGCGCAGTGACCTGCTGCACAGGCTCGTGGCCCAGGTGTGCAGGAGGCGGTGCCATCTATAGGCGTGCGTAAGTACGATGATGTGCGCCCAAGGGCAAAGTCGCTGAAGGACCCAAACCTTAGAATTGTGTCCTTGTCAGTACGTGCTGCACAACTGTAAAGGTAAGTCGCTGTAGTTTGTATCTCAGAGAAATGCTTAGGAAAAAATATGTAAAAATAAAAAACCTTCATGGTAAATATAAAATTCAAATTGATAAATGAGCCATTTCCTGCAGGTGAAACAACAGAACTCTATCGTTAATTAATGAACTGTTCCATAGGACTTATTCCTCAAGGTAAGTAGGAAAAGAGTCATTACAATGTTCAGGAAATTTGAGTGCAGGAATAAGAAAGAGGGGCTTATGAAGGACTGAAAGTGAGCGCCCACGTTCTTGCTATAAAGTCCCCTGTGCTGTTTCATACATTGCTCCCTTTTCAGTTTAGAAACTAAGATTGTAAGCTACCTAAGGACACAGACCTCAAAATATCTTTTCTCATAGCTGCCACGTAGAAAGTAAATTAATACAAATAATATGTTCTCAGATAGAAATGAAATCACAAATACCATATGATTTCACTTACATGTGGAATCTAATGAACAAGCAAAATGGAGACAGACTCATAGGCGGAGAGCAGAATGACGGCTGCCGGTGGGGGGAAGGTTACGGGGCGGAGCGATCTAGCCAAAGGGGAAAAGGACTCATGGACGTGGACAGCAGTGCGGTGATTGCAGCGGGGGGAGGGAGGTATGAGGGGGAAAATTGGTAATGGCAAAACTACAAATAAAAATTTTAAGGAGAATAAAAATAAAAAGATAAAATATTATAATCACCTTTTTAAATGTTGACCTCATTGCTCCCGGGGTCACTGTCTTGGACATTCGCCTTACTAAACAGAAACTCACTGCGACGAGGTCAGTAACGAGGCAAGGCGGCCGGGCCGGCTCTGCCTGAGGTACGTACGGACACCTCGTTCGTTGTGCTTCGCTTTTATTGTGGTTCACAGAGGCTGGGGTTTTGACAAATCAAAGGCAAGACGCTCCACCAACAAAAAGATCAGGACTCCCTTCATTGCAGTGGCCTGAAACCAGACCTACCTACAGTATCTCTGAGGTCTGCCTGTGTGGGGTGGGCAAACGTAGGTTTACAGTTGTTCCTATGGAAAATAGCACAATAATTAATAAATAATAATACAAGAATACACTGTGCTTCGCGAACTCACAACTGTAAACCCACGTTTGCCCTACCCACTATGTCTACAGTTTGTGAGATGACGCCATCTTTACCAAGTCATTCGGCTTTTCTTCGTCTTTACTGGTAACATTCAAAGGATGACATGTCCTTCGATGTGTATGAATCTGTTTGAAAAGAGAATGCAGTGCATTGAAAAAATAAATTTACATGTCATACATGTGTTGGTCTGTGTGTGATCTCTGCAACGCTAGGCTTGCAAACTCCCACATCCTATTATTGTTTTAACCCGAAGGTAACCTGCTGTGTGCCACCTGGCTGGTAAGAGACGCAGTGTTGGTCATTTGGGGGCTCCCTTACCGCAGCAGGTCCATCAGGTCGCACAAAATGTCTCGGCCTCTGTGGTGACCGGAAACCAGGAAGAGTATCCCGTTTTTCTGCAGGACCGTTACCGTCTTTACTATTACTCTTTTGGCCACATCGATATGAGTGCGGGATTCTGAAAACTACCGCCCTCCTCGTGGGTCCCGAGGCTTCAGAGTTGGAGCTGGCTCTTCAACTCCTCTTCACGTGTCTCAGACCCGGCCCTGGAAGCTTTTCCTACTGCTCACCACTGCTGAGCATTCCCGGCGGCCAGAGGGGTCTGCATCGACTGTCCAACCTCCCTCCCAAGCAAACGCCCCTTCAGGTTTCCTTGACATTTTGGAGCACAGTCTCCTAAACGTTCCTCTTCTCTGTGCTTCACAGCCCCGCCTCTGCTTCAGGGTGCTCTGCGGAGCGGTCAAGTCTGTATTAGGGCTCATGCCACCTACAAATGGCGAACAAGGGGGCTGTCTAGACAGCCAAGTACTGGGACCTCGAGGGGCCTGGGGAAGCACACCGCCCTGCCGCTCAACGGAGGACGTCCGGATCTTGAGTCGCTGTGTTAAGTCCCCCTCTGTCCTAGCCGGTAGAGCACTCCCAGCTAGGTGGCAGACTACCTAGCTGGTAGAGCTACCAGCTGGGTCACTAAAACCATCTCTCATGCAGATTTAACTCCCCTGTCTCCTGGAGTGAAGCGCGCCCCCTTCCCCTACTCCCGGGCATTAATGAGCTTTTCAAGTTCAAACCAGTTGGAAGGGAGGGGCTCCGTTTCCACTAGGCGGAGCTCCGGGTGGAGAGGCGGAGAGGGACCTGAGCTGAGCGGCTCCTGCCTGTGCCAGTTCCTGCTGGGCCTGCGCCTCCTCCGGCCAAGGACAAGTCACCACGGCTTTGGAATCAATGTGGAAACGTTTCCACCAGCCCCGTGCTTGGTACTTGCAAAGCTCACAGGATCATACGCTTGTTGGAGCCTACTCAGACATTCAGCCACAGCGCTGAACACGTTGTGTTTTTTTAAATTGAATTTATTGGGGTGACACTGGTTAATAAAATTATATAGGTTCCAAGTGTTCAATTCTATGATACATCAACTGTATGTGGCCTTACGTGTTTACACTTCTGAGACTCAAATAGCCTCAGATGCCGAGACCTTCACCCCGTCTCCTCATCACTCGTGCTCCATGACCTCAGGGAATTTCCATTCCTCCAGCTGTGAATTCTTTCCAACGTCTTCTCAACCAACCCAGCGGTTTTATTCCTTCAGAAACCCTCAGTTTGGGAGAGTTTACCATTTTCATCATTGGAAGGGCAGTCTTCCTTACTTCTAGTCATAACATTGCAGCCCGTCTATAAAAATGATATTCATGCTTGGAGAGTACGGAAGTTTCCATAGACTATGACAGCGGTCTCCAGCTCACTCAATTTGAACTGCAGTCAGAAATACAGTTTTCAGTGTGACCCATTAATGTTTATAGGCATATAAAAATACATATAAAAGAATACAGACTCTTGCTATATGTGACATAATCGTGTATTTTCATTTTATCCTAGGAACTTCACTTGGTGTTTTAAAAAATGCTTGTTGAACTAATTCAAATGACTATGTGCACCCCATTCTGTGTTTACGGCAGCGTTGTTTACAGTAGCCACGATTTGGAAGCAGCCCCAGTGCCCATCAGCAGACGAGTAGATAAAAAAACTGTAGTACATTTACACAGTGGAGTACTGCTCATCAGTAAACAAGGAGGAAATCTTACTTTTTGCAACAGCATGGATGGACCTGGAGAGTATTACACTAAAGAGGGGATAAATGGTGATAGAAGGGGGCTTAACTTTGGGTGTTGAACACATAATACAATATATAGGTGATGTGTTATAGATTGTACATCTGAAACCTATAGAACTTTATTAAGCAACGTCAACCCCGATAAATTCAATAAAAATTAGGAAACATGCTTGTTGCGACTCTCCAAATTGATTTCATGATTCCCTAACAGGCTGAAAAGGCATTTTGAAAAACACTTTGCTAAGACACTGGGGACAATGGCTAGTGTGAGTTCCTCTTTCAGATGGAAATGGTTGAGTTATCTGGAAATTCAGAGCCTGAAGTAGGCGACTTAACCATTCTCTTCTATGCCCCTTATTTCTCAGCAGACTCTTGGAAATCACGGAGAAATTCATTTGAAAAGGCTTCCTTTTCTGACCATTATATCAATCACTGCATATCCGCTCACAGTGCTTGACACATTCTACAAGCTTCCTTCACACTTAGTCTCATCTCAGTCCACTGGTGTTTCCCAAGTGCACAGGGCTTTATAAAGGGCCCCACTGCCCATTTATTCTCCAACATGGGAATAGAGCCCATTATCTCAAAATTAATTGCCCCCAATTCTAGAATTATAACTAGTCTTTCTTATACATATATGTTGCATGGAGCTTTTTAAATAATCCCCAGTTTATCCCATATATAATTGGTATTAATTTTACCCCATAGTATTCAAGCCGAAGAAATTCCACGTTGATTCATCTTTCTCAATCAAATATCACCCAAGGCTCTATATAGCCCACTGGCAATAATTTCGATTCTGTTAATATTGGAATTCTTTCCCAGGAAAGATAAAAAATCCTGAGTTCACACGTCTGAGAAGTCACCCGTCACTGTTTCCACCTCATCGTTGCTTCTTTAGCTTCAAATCGCTGCAGTTGCCCAGTGATGCTGCCGGCCCCTCAGGCCCTGGTGCTCCCTGGGTTTAACCAAGCTCAGAGATTCGCGTCACCCCCAGCTCTCCCCGCTGACCTCTGCTGGCCCTACACAGCAGTCTTTAATCCCATTCCCATGCGGGGTAACACACGCCATCTGACAATTCCTGTCGCAGGCGAGGAAGCCAGTCCCCCTTGTGTACGTCTCAGGTAACATCATGCTCTGGGACCAGCTACACCTTCCATGCACGCAAAACTCCCTTCCTCTGCCTACCTCTCTGAGAGTTTAGCTGAAAACAGGTGGTGTTCATTTTTCTCTAGAGTGTGTTTCTTACTTGTGGACACTCAGACCTTAAAAATATCCTGAGGGTTTCTGACTTTTAGGGAATAGGCTGAACATGGAGCGAGAAGGCACTTTATTTTCCCTTTTTAAGCATCTACAGCAGCAAAGAAACCTAAGATACTAAGGAGGTGTGTGTGTGTGTGTGTGTGTGAGAGAGAGAGAGAGAGAGAGAGAGAGAGAGAGAGAGATGGAGGCAAAGAGAGAGCGAGAGGGAGTAAGAGGCACGGAAAGAGAAGAAATGCTGGTTACGGATTCATTTTAACCACTTAAGCCTACCTTCCTGGGAAGACGAGGGAAGCTCAGTGAGACGGCATAGGAAAAAAGCTGCACAAACTCTTTACAAGTGCTTTACCTTCCCTTTGATTCACCAGAACAAATATGAGATACGACTATTATTTATTACCTTAATTTCTGAAAATTTTGCACAGTCATTGAATAAATACAAGATTAAAAACGATAAAGTAGAGCATACAAATTAATACCAGGAGAATTATAAAATTATACTTATGATAGATTTTCCCAGAAAGAAAAGGCTGTCTATAATTTTTGAAGAAGGATAGAATTTGGGATTTTGTCTCCGAGATTTCAAAAGTGGACCTAGACTAGAGAAGGATGATCACAACAGTAAACAGAACAGCGATGCACCCTCTATTCTCAGCACACCCAGGAAAGGCACACTTCTCCTAGAAACCAAAAGAATGAATAAGGAAATATGGGACTAGGAAGAAATAGATGTGGTGACATCATAGCTAATGGAGAATATACCCCCCAACCAATATCAGGAATAATTACTGATCTCCTTGTCATGCACAGCGCAGAGGTAGATTACAGCTGCTCTAGTGTAGTTATCCTAGTTTGATTGGTTATAGCACTATCGCTACTACCACAAGTGTAACAGTGATGAGAATGAAATTGATTACGGCGAGTTTTTTCTCACTGCACAGACCAGCCGGGAGAGAGGGAGAGAATTTTAAAAAACCGAACCCTCAGCAAACTAACAATATTAAAGCTGGTCTTTGGCTTGCGATAGCAATTGCAATAATCTAATTGACTCCGTTTACATTTTCTCAGTTGGTTTCTTTAATTTTTTTTTGAGGTTACCCTTGCAGTGGTTTTTCCAAGTTTCTGTTTCAGCTGACGAGTGTTCAGTGTTTTAAATAATCAGTTCTAAAATTATAAGAAAGCTATTTGATTTTGCTACAGGTATATGTTTAGGTTTCTGAGCACATAAAACCAACATAGCGTAAGAGTAAGAAAAGATTAAAAGGGAAGGAGAGGAGAAGGAAGAGGAAAGCAAATCTTTGCGTTAGAATGTATGTTGAGAAGCCCAGTTGTTCATATCAGAGCCTGACTTCATCTAGGACACAAGCAAAAAGGGAGGAAAGTGTTGGCAGTAGGTCCGCCTTGCGAATAATGTCAAAAGTTCTTTAGAGAAAAGGAAATGACATAGATGAGAAACTCCCACCCACATAAAGAAAGGAGGGACTCTGACAAATAAATAAGTGACAGAGGAAGACTGTGTCATATAGCTTTTATTTCTGTTCTTTTGAATACTATGAAAGGGAGATGTTTCTTTCTCCAAATTAATTTTAAAAAAAGATAGTCACTCATAGCTTCTTTCCTTTGTTAAATTTTATAAGCAAAGAGCGTTCTTTTCATTATTGAATAGTCAATATTCCAAGAGCTGGAATGGGCAAGTGTCAATGAATGTGGGGTCCCATTGAGTCACACTGGCCAAAGTGAATAAATAGACAAGCCTTGGTATAAAACCTCTCACCTTATATGAAAATTAAGTCCAAATAAATCATAGATGGAATTGGAAGGTGTAAAATTATAACATTTTAAAAGAAAATGAAGAAAAATATCTTTGAGAATGGACATAGTAGAATGGAGGGTCCAAGGACTGGTATCAATTAAAATCTTTTAGTTCTCACATACGCAGGGGTCTTTTTTCTAAGTTTCTAGGATAAAGCAAGTTTAATTCAAGGGAAGATGCTAGTATATTATGGAACAGATTATTTATGAAATGCAGACTGCATCTCAGAAGTCATTCTGCAGCAGGTAGGAGCAGATAGACCAGCCTGAACACAGACTGTCATGGGATGCAGTGCAAATGAAAAGTAATAGAGGATTAGACCCAATATCATGGAAGGCCTCAATTGTTCTGCCTAAAAGTCCCTAACAGCACAAAGGGATGTAAATATATGGGCCTCAGAGTTCTGGAAGCATGGTTGAAACTACCTGCAACTAGCTAGAGTTTCTTTGAAGTCTCATTTATTATCTTTAGAACTCAGGAGAAATTTGTATGCTAATAATTAATACAAGACATACTATTATTCATTAAATCATGCATAATGTATGTCCTAAAGCATGCACGCTACAATTTCAAAAGCATGGGACAGGCCGTAGGTGGATTTTTCTACATTCTTACACAGAGGTAAAAATGCACTTTTAGAAAGATAATGGCTCAGACTTCATTTTTGGCAAAGACTTTCATATTTGACCTATGGTGGTATGGCAGAAATGGTATATTCATGTCCACTTATAAACAGATGAGGAAATTGAGACACAGAGAATTTAAAGTGCCCAATAGTTAGCAAAGCCAAGAAGAGAACACATTTGGGAATCTGAGTCCAATGCCAATTCTATAATTCCTAGTCCCCCGAGAGTAGAATATAGTATAAAACCAATTTATCTTGGATCACATTAAAGAGAGCTTAGTCACACCTGTACTGAAAGGCAGATTTACCCATACAGGTCATGCTAACATGCTAACATGTACTCTGAGGACAGAATTATGTAAGTTTTCTAGTATAGTAACTTTTCACATGTCGAATTGGCTGGGCAATATTGGCTATGGACACAGATGTGTTTTTCTTGATGCTGGAATGTGACTGGCTTTACTTGTTTGTACTTAAAAGAATGAAACTGACCTGCCCAGATATAGTTGAGGACAAAAAAAAAAAAAAAAGAAGAAGAAGAAGAAAGAAAGAGAAGAAAAAAATGCCTCCTTTCCCCAAACTTCTTTGAAAATAGTTGATATGTCAGGGAGACATTTTTATAAGCCATCTGGGAGTTCTCACTGCTATTCCCTTACGGTTTAGAACTTCAGTGGCCAATTACCCTGAAGATCATCAGGAACGACTTAGGGTTCAGTTGCGGTTTTACTCCCTGGTTGGTATTTGTAAGATACTAACCTGCTCTAGTTGCACTCGCAGATTTCTATCCTTTTTGCGACCAACTTCTGGCTCTTTCAGAGGGTCTACCTGCCCAGAGCCATTAAGAAGGTTTTTATTTTTACTATTTTTTAAACACACTTACCCTTTTGACTAGAGCCAAAAGCTTTGAAGTTAGTTGTTGATAACACGCCTGTACCTGATGGGCAACCTGGACACAGGACTGAACTTTCCACTCGGACTACCTCAAAAGCATTATCATGCTGGTCTCTGGTTCCAATGTGGACAGACTTCCTGGAGTATTCTGAATTGGATTCTCTTGGCCTACTGGGCACAAAAAAAAAATCCTGCCAAATGAGACCTGAATTCCTGGACTCCCGATTTACAGAAAGTACGCAGGGGTGCATTTGATATCCATGACCTTCTTTCATACCCACTGATAGCCAAAGTTGCTTGTTTTCCTCTGATCTTATTAGCAAAATTTCCTTTGAAAAAACAGAAAAGGAGTAGAGATGATAGTAAGAGAATGAGATATGTAGCTAACTTTGAAAGCAGTTCCCCCCAGAAATAAACAGAAGTTTTGGCTAAAAAAATAAATAAATAAAGCTTTTTCAGGAATTGAATTTATGTTTTTGTTTTTAATTTTTCTTGATAACTCACTTGACCAAAATTAGGATACTAAGAATTTAATCGTTGGTCTCCTAGAGCTTATAAATGCTAATTTATTTTTTCATGTATTTTTAGTATATGTGATATCATGGATAAAAACCTACTAATTACACTTAATTTTATGTATTTATGTTTAGGGATAACATTCACCATGTCTGTGAATACAATTCATTGTAAGAAACCAGTAAGAATATGTGTCAATGGTATCTTAGAAACACATTCTGAAAAGAAGTCATTGTCAGGCTATATTGTGATTAAAAGAACTAGTAATTTCCAAACAGTCCTCAACATTGGAATCGCCTGGGGAATCTTCAAGTAGACTGATGTCCCACTCCCTCCATCACATTTCTTTTTTGTTTTCATACAAAGTGCAACCCAAGCTTCAGGATTACTGAAAGCTCTTTGGTTAAGTAGCTAATCTAGCGGAATCAAAACTACACTAGAAGTCCAAAGTCCTGAGTTCAAATCTAGTCTCTTTTGCAGTCGCAGGGTTTTGAGCAACTCAGATAACCTCTCTAACCCTTTTTCTTTCTTGTCCGTAAAAACAGGATATTAATAATATGTTTTCTATCCCTTTCGTAGGAATTGTCTGGTGATTAAATGAGATACTACACGGGAAGTCACTTTATAATTTATCAAGTTACATGTGAAGTGATATATAAACATGAGTTATATATATATATTAAAATGTCTGGTCCAAGTCTAAAGGACATCCACTCTGGAATAATTTCTTGTTCAAGGGAGGATGGTCGTTTTGGTCTACTCAGGCCTTCAACTGATTAGACGAGACCAACTCACATTTTAGAGGGCAATCTGTTTAACTCCTCCAAGTTCACCAATTTAAATATTAATCTCATCCAATAAAAGCCTCATAAAAGCACCCAAGGCAATGTCAGGTCAAATCTCCGGGCACCCATTGCCCAGCCAAGTTGACATACAAAATTAATTATCACAGTATTATTACCACCATGTTAAGTAAGCCACATGGAAAGAGTTGCAACTACTGAGTTGTATTCTTGGCACTATCCTCACCTTGACTTTTTCCAAAATGTGGTTACATGCACAGATGCTTCTTGGCTTGCAATTGGGTTGTATCCCGATAAACCATCGTAACTTGGGACATATTGTAATTGGAAGGACAATGATAACTAGGGAAATTCATCTTAAGAAAGCATCCTTCAGCTGTGCCTCTTCCTCTCTTTACTCCAGGGCTGTACCTCGGACGAAATACCTCTGTCAGGTCCCAGTGAAGCACAAGACAGACCCTGTGCATCGGGAGTGCGATCTAACAAACACCAAGGGGCCCCACCTGCGGGATACACCTTTCCTCCGGCACGTGCCTGGAGTTCTCGTCATTAGAGACTAAACCGAAAGACCCTTTTTAAATGCACACAAGTGTTAGCATAGCATGGATTTATTTAATAAGTTGGCTAGAACAGGAATGAGAAATAGCTTGGCAAGACGAAAGAAGAGATTGCTCTCTTATCTTTGCTCTGGTAAAAGTGTTTTTCTTCACCAGACCCCGCCCCCCAAAATCAGTCTGGCTACATCAGTCTACTTCTTTACCTGAAATCAGGTAAGTCATATATTCCTGGCTATTATGGCTTTAATATCTGATTCCTTACTGCCTTCTCTACGTGCTTCTAGGTGGGCACATTTGGTTCCTCACAATAGGACCTGCAATGAGCTTTAAAGGCTTTTCCATTTTCTTAGTAAACTTGGTGGAGTTTGAGGGCTCTTTGTTTTTATCAGTTAGAGAAAACATTAAGTTTGGATTTTAACCTAAAGACTGGGTACAAATTGCAAATAGAAAGCCATCAGATCGACTGGTATACAATAGAACTGTAACAGGAAGAAAGGATTTTTTGAGGGATATTTACGTGATATAATTGGAATGCTAAAACTGATCCAAAATAAATGTTATATTATTACATTTTAAAATGAAATATTTTTTGGAGACGGTTCGCTTACAGGTAAGCTACGTAAGCCCGTTGTGGTTGACACTTACTGTCACTTTAGCGCGTCCGTCACTCTTGTTTACTAGAATGAAAAGGAACCTTTACAACCTTTTGAAAGAAAATAAATTATCCACAATAGAACTGCGGTATGAATGGCATTGTTATCCCCCACTGACAGAGGCAGGTAGCTGGTAAGTAGTGTCTCTAAGACACAAATCCAGGTTATCCCTGACTCCAAAGTAATAATGAATAAATAATGAATAATACTTCATTATTTCCACTGTGTTTTAAACTGTTGCCTCATACCTCTTCACACATGTGGTAAAAGAAAAAAATACACACATATATAATACTTTTTTAAAAGGAAAAGAAAGAAACAGGAGAAAAGAAAATACCAAAGGTGTGTACTCAAAGAAAGTAATTTCTTCTCTGATGAATATATGTGCACAGTATTTTACATGTTAAATAGTAATAGTACCTATTATGCTAATTATGCCATACTTGAGCATAAATCTTATAAAGTCCAATATCCTTTACTTAACTTTTTCAAGATTAAGGAATAAATTAAGTACATAGTTTTCATTTTTTTAAGAAGCATTTTTTCTCACATTTGAGTTGCTTTAATAACTTTAGAAAATTGTTCACTGTTTTTGTGTGTATTTTGCAGTATCTACGTTACTGGAGACAAGGCATATATAGTAGTTCTCTAAAACCTTGTGATTTATTTATTTTTTGCACTTTAAAATAACAGGTATTTTATAAAAGCACAAGAGAATAATTTGTCAGTATTATTTTGCTGACTTGACTACATAAAGGGCTATTTAGCTTTTAGCTAATATTTAGAACACATATGGCTAGATATTGAA